>CAUYQG010044317.1:0-11229 GCA_963574415.1 Tarsius wallacei | reverse complement strand
GCGCGTGCTTCCACACCCGGCTAATTTTTTGATTTATTGTAGAGATGAGGTCTCGCCAAGTTGGCCAGGCGGGTCTCAAACCCGCGGGCTCAGGCAATCCACTCACCTCAGCCTCCCAAAGTGCAGGATTACAGGCTGAGCCACCGAGCCCGGCTTACTGTTGTTTTTCAGTTGCCTACAGCATTCGGTACAATCACATGCTTTGTAGATTTGTAACCTAGAAGAAATAGGTACAAATTTTGAGTACACTCTAGGATGTTCACACAAAATGGCCTAACAACACATTTCTCAGAACAAATTGCTGTCATTAAAAGATGCATGACAAATGTGGTACATATACACAATGGAATATTATGCAGCCATAAAGAAGGACAAAATTATGAAATTTGCAGCGACTTGGATGGATTTAGAGTCTATTGTGCTCAGTGATCTATCACAAAAACAAAGAACAGAGTACCACATGTTCTCACTCATAAGCGGACCTTAAACAATTACAATACTCTACGAAAGGGATTGGCAGTAGTGGGAAACTGCCAGGGTAGGGGGGGTTGGATTGGCAGTTCAGGGGAACTGCTAAGGGAGGGAGGGGCACACCTCATCAACAAGGGCACCTGCATAATTAACATTTGTATACCTAACCCTGAATTGTACCCCACATCTTTAAAATTAAAAAAAAGAGGCCGGGCTTGGTGGCTCAGCCTGTCATTCCAACACTTTGGGAGGCCGAGGTGAGTGGATTGCCTGAGCCCGTGGGTCGAGACCCGCTTGGTCAACTTGGCGAGACCTCATCTCTACAATAATTCAAAAATTAGCTGGGCGTGGTAGCGCGTGCCTGTAGTTCCAGCTACTTGGAAGGCGGAAGTAGAAGGATCGCCAGAGCCCAGCAGGTCGAGGCTGCAGTGGCTGCTCCCAGTCTGGGTGACAGAGTGAGACTCCAACTCAAAAAATAAAAGTAAAAAATAAAATAAAATTTTAAAAAAGAGACGTATGACTATATATTTATATATGATGTATCCTGATTTGCCTATCCCCTGCTCCCTACGTTTGGGGTAGACTGTATAATTGTCCTTAACAATTTAGTGCTTTTCCTTGGGGGAAAGATTATACTTCCCTTGACCCACTAATGTCACACTTAGTCACTTGCCTTGCTTTGGACAAAGGCACTTGAGCAAAGTGGCACTTCCTGGTAGATGTCCAGGGGCCAGTGCACGGTTGTGAACCCTCACTGTGAGTCCCCCAGGAATGATGTCATGCAGCATGTGATAGCATTCTGCTGGGGGTTCACATCGTGGGCTGGGTCTGAGGTCCCTTCCTTTTTACTAACCTCTGAAGAGTAATTTAGAGGCTGGGCATAGTGTCTCACACCTGTAATTCCAGCACTTTGGGAGGCCGAGGCAGGAGGATTGCTTGAGCCCAAGAGTTTGAAACCAATCTCTACAAAAAATAAAATAAAATAGCTGGTGTGCTCGAGTTTGCCTGTAGTCCTAGCTACTGAGGCAGAGGGATCACCTGAGTCCAGGATGTCGAGGCTTCGGTGAGCCATGATCATGCCACTGCACTCCAGCTTGGGTGACAGGGTGGGACCCCAACTCAAAAATAATAAAATAATAATAATAATAAAAGGACCAGAATTTGGAAAGCCAGTCCTAGCTTGGCAGAGGCACAATGTTATTGGAATCACCACAAATCTGAATCACTGTAGGCCCTAATTGCAGATAAGCTACCTCAAGAGGCAGGGAATCAAGAACAAATGGGTTGTCTGCCTGCATGTCTCCATCCCTTCTTTTTTTTTTTTAAGTTGGAGTCTCCTCTGTCACCCAGGCTGAAGCGCAGTGGCACATTCACGGCCACCGCAGCCTAGACCTGATGGGCTCAAGCGATCCTCTGGCCTCTGCCTCCCGTGGTGCTGGGATTACAGACTTGAGTCACTGCAACCGGCTTCCATTCCTTCTTCGAAACAGAAGCCTTGTGTAGAACATTGTGTGTCTGGTGGTGAAAGCTATGGCAGGCTCTAAACCCTTCTTTGAAAAAAAAAATGAGTCCACTCATTTTCTTTTGGGCTTGAGGGGGACACTCACACTTGGAGCGTGCCCAGCTAGAAGAAGTAAAACGCCTTCTTTCAGTGTGAGAAGAATGCCTTCTGCTGTCAAACCTTCTCACACATCTTTGGGTCAGGGTCTGCCTCTGGTGAAATGGGACCTCTTATTGATTAAGGGAAGAGGAAGAAAGAGGCAAAGGGGCTTTTTGTCAGAGGAAACTTCAGTCTCATATCAGTTTATCCTTTGAAGAATCACACCATGCCAATACTTATAAATAAATCAGAAACATACGAAGCAAATATCCCAAGGTTTCTAAAGGTAGACCACACCTGAGTGTAGCTGTGTGTCAATAAGAAGAAACGTTCTACTTCATCCAATTATACTCTCCCAACATGCTGTGAGCTGATAAGTGAAAATCATTACAGACACATAGCCATATTTTTAAATTCACCCTTCTAAATTTATTTTTAATTACTCAGGTGACATCTAAATGCATGAATACTGCAAAAACACTTTCAAATGACTCAGGTTTGAGAGTCCTTTTCATGTCCCCCCTCTAATTCCACTTTTCCAGACAACGTTCTTAGGTTTTGTGGATTTCTCGGTTCTATTTTGCATAAGTCATGGGAAATATCAAGTATCAGAGAGAGAAATTGGACTACATAACATGCGCTCTTCTGTCCCTCACTTGACTCTCCTAGTGTGTCTTGCGACTCAAAGTGATCTGGGCCAATGATTTGTACTGGGTTTCCCAGGGTCCTGGGGTTCTGTCGAGGGGACTTCCCGAGCTGGCTCGTCTTTGCTCCTGGGGCAACCTGAGAAGGCACCTCAAAACCCAAGAGGAGTCGAACACATTGCTCCGGGCAGCCCGCCCCTCACCCAGCCCAGGCACTCTGTTTTTCTCCTTTCTGCATTAAGCATCCATACGCGTTCTAATTTAACTCGTAAAATAATTTTGTTGCTTTTTTTAAAGAAAAGGAATAAGAAGCATTGATCTAGCTCAATTCCTTTGTCTTGGCCTTTTGCTAAGAAACAAATATTTCTGAGAAGAGTCAGACATGCAGACTTGGGTTTCACTGGCATGTTTTTTTCTGAAAGCAATTTTGGGGCAAGGGTAGAGGGTAGTATGGAATTGCCTCTGTTTCTGCAATACAATCAGTCTTTGAGAGGCTAAAGACAAAAAAGATTCAGAAAGGCCAGGAATGGAAGCAGACAACTCCATGAAGGATAATAGCCCAGGTGTCTGTCTCAGGTCTTGCATGCTGCTGTGTGCAACATCTGGACAATCAGGAAATCACTACCTCTGTATATTTTGCATCTTCTCTGGGTTTTTCTCTAAGAACTGCATTCTAGACTCTTCTGTACTATTGGTCCCAAGTCCAAAACCCCTTAAAATAGCAACATTGTATTCATGTCCAGGAAGAAAAGGACAGAATTTGACCAGATAGGCCTGCTCCAGCCTAAGGAAAACTTCCTTCTTGGGCCAAGTAACCTGACTATCTGGAAAGTCTTTGGATCAGACAGAAGCATAATCAAAACCTTCTCTAAAACACTAATATGCAAGAGGGTCCCTGGAGCAAAGCTTCCCCTCTAAGTCAAAGGGCCTGGTTATGTGCAAAGGCAAGTGATTGCGGGGTGGTATTTGCAGCTGGAAAACCCTAGCAAGTCACTGAGTTCTTCTAAAGTTCAAGTCTTCATCTAAACAATGAGGATAATAGCTATTACCTCATAAGATCACTGTAAGGAAGAATGAGATAAGATGTCTAATTTCTACTGTAGTGCCTGACATATACTACTAAGGGTTGAATTGTGTGTCTCCAAAAAAAGGTACGTTGATGTCCTAACCCCCTGTACCTCAGAATGTGGTCTTATTGGGAAACAGAGTTGCTGCAAATATAACCAACTAGGATGAGTTCATCCTGGAGCAAGGTGGACTCCTAATCCAAGAGGACTGGTGTCCTTACAAGAAGTGGAGAGAAACACACAGGGAGAAGACAGCCATGTGTCAACAGAGGCCAAGATTGAAGTGTTGCAAATGCAAATCGAGGAACACTGAGGATTGCCATAAACCAGCAGAAGTCAGGAAGAGGTAAGGAAAGGTTCCCCCTTACATGTTCAGAGGGAGCGTGGCCCTGCCAACACTTGGATTGCAGGCTTCTAGATTCCAGATTGTGAGAGAATACATTTCTGTTATTTTAAGTCATTCGGCTTGTGATGCTTTTTATTTATTTATTTATTTTTTTGAGTTGGAGTCTCACTCTGTCGCCCAGACTGGAGTGCAGTGGCCGCTCCCGGCCACCGCAGCCTCAACCTGTTGGGCTCCGGCGATCCTTCCACCTCAGCCTTCCAAGTAGCTGGAACTATAGGCGTGCGCTACTACGCCCGGCTAATTTTTTGATTTATTGTAGAGATGAGGTCTCACCAAGTTGCCCAGGTGGGTCTCGAACCCATGGGCTCAGGCAATCTACTCACCTCAGCCTCCCAAGGCACGGGGTTACAGGCTGAGCCACCGAGCCCGACTGTGATGCTTTGTTATGACAGTTTTAGGAAACTAAAACACATATCAAATGTTCAATAAATATCAGTGTTGTTGTAGTAATCTTTGGTTTAAAAATATATACGTGTAGATTTACTGTAATCCCTATCAAAATCCCAAAGGCATTTTTTGCAGAAACAGAAAAAAATCCTAAAATTTATATCTCAAGGGACCTCAAATTGCCAAAACAATCTTGAAAAAGAAGAAAAAGACTGGAAGCTTTATACTTCCTGACTGCAAAACATATTACAAAACTATAGTCATTAAAACAATGTGGTACTGTCATCAAGACAGACACATAGATCAGTGAAACAGAATAGAAAGCCCAGAAATAAATGTTAGTGAGTATGGTCTTCTATACCCTGAATGTTTATGTCATTCCAAAATTTATATGTTGAAACCTAGTCCCCACTGTGATGATATTTGGAGGTGACTACTTGATCATGAGAACAGCACCCTCATGAATGAGATTAGTGCCCTTTTAAAAAGAGAGCCCAAAGATCTCCCTTGTCCCTTCCACCAAGTGAGGACACAGTAAGAAGGTTTTGTATGTGAACCAGGAAGTATGCCCTCCTTGAACACCAAATCTGCCAGTACCTTAATCTTGGACTTCCTAGATTCCAGAACAGTGAGAAATAAATTTCTGCTGTTTATAAGCCACTCAATCTATGGTACTCTGTTTTAGGAGCCCAAGCTAACTAAGACCTGGTGAAATGATCTTCAACTAGGGTGCCAAGACCATATACAAGCCTAAAGGACAGTCTCTTCAACTAGTGGTGTTGGGAAAACTTGGATATTCACAGGCAAAAGAAAGAAGCTGGACTCCTGTCTAATACCATATACAAAAATTAACTCAAATTGGATTAAAGACCTAAACATAAGCCTCAAATTATAAAATTCCCGGTATAACATATAGAAGAAAATTTTCATGACACTCGATTTGGCAACAATTTCTAGGATATGACACCAGAATCACAGGCAACGAAAGCAAAAATAGATAAATGGGACTATATCAAACTTAAAAATTTCAACAGAATGAAAAGGCAGCCCACAGAAAAATATATATATAACTGCAAATCATATATCTGATGTGGAGTTAATATCCAGAATATATAGAGAACTTCGCAACTTAACAACAACAAAAAATGTAGCCTGATTTTCAAATGGGCAAAGGACCGGAAAAAATATTTTTCCAAAGAAGATGTGCAAATGGCCAACAAGTATATGAAAAGATGCTCAACATCACTAATAAATAGAGAATGCAAATCAAATCCACAATGAGACAACACCTTACACCCATTAAGATGGCTATTATTTAAAAAATAAAAAAGGAAAAGATGTGGAGAAATTAGAACTCTTCTGCACTGCTAGTGGAAATGTAGAATAGTGCAGTCATTGTGGAAAACTGTATGGAAATTACTTTTTTAAAAAATTCAAAAATAGAATGATCCCACTTCCGGGTACACATTTAGAAAAATCAAAAGCAGGGTCTTGAAGATATATTTGCACTCCTATGTTCATTACAGCACTATTCGGCCAGATGTGGTGGCTCACGCCAGTAATCCCAGCACTTTGGGAGGCAGAGGTGAGAGGATTGCCTGAGTCCAGGAGTTCGAGACCAGCCTGGGCAACTTGACATGACCTCATCTCAACAATAAATCAAAAAGTTAGCCGGGCGTGGTGGTGTGCATCTGTGGTTCCAGCTATTTGGAAGATTGAGGAGGAAGGATCACCTAAGCCCAGCAGGTCAAGGCTGTGGTGGCCATGAGTGTGCCACTGCACTCCAGCCTGGGCAATAGAGTGAAACTCTTACTCAAGAAAAAACAAAAACAAAAACATAGCAGGACTACTCACAATAGTCGAGAAGTAGAAGCAGCCAAAATGTCAATCAATGGATGAATAGATAAAGAAAATGTGGGCCAGGCACAGTGGAGCGAGCCTGTAATCCCAGACTTTGAGAGGCCGAAGTGGGAGAAGTTCAAGACCAGCCTGGGCAACACAGCAAGACCCTGTCTCTACAAAAAATATATTTAAAAAAGAAAATGTGATCTATACAGACAATGGAATATTGTTCAGCCTTTGAAAGGAGGAAATACTGTCATATGCTACAGCATGGATGAAACTTGAGGACATGATACTAACTGAAACAATCTAGTCACAAGAAGACAACTAGTGTGTGACTCCACTTACATAAGGTCCCTAGAGTAATCAAATCATGGAAACAGAAACTAGAATGGTAGTTGCCTGGGAGTGGGAAGAGAGAGAACAGGGGGGTGTTCAATAGAGATAGAGTTTCAGTTTTACAAGATAAAAAAGTTCTAAAGAAGTATCATACAGCAAAGTGACTACAGTTAGCACTAGTGAACTGTACACTTAAAAATGATTAAGAGGGCAAATTTTATATTATGTGTACCACAATTATAAATATGCATGTAGCTGTAGAAGTATATATATCAATGGAAAATACATATAAATGCATATACTTATGTTCTATGATTCTACTGTGTTTCCTTTACAATACTATTATCTATAACAATTTAAATGAATATAAATGAAAAGTACTAAAGGTTTGATGTTTTGTTGTCTTAATTTAACACATCAGGATTTAATAAATAATGATATTCAATGTCTATTGATGTGCATTCAAAATACACAAACCATTTAATGTCAACACAGTTCATTTTTTAAAAATAGAAACAGGGTCTCACTGTGTTATCCAGGTTAGTCTAGAATTCCTGGCCTCAAGCGATCCTCCCAAAGTGCTAGGATTACAGACATAAGCCACCACACCCAGTCAACATGTCCAATTCTTCTAATAGCCAATAAAAAATTAAAACAACCTGTAAGAAACTATACATTCTGATCGTGTTTTCATAATAAGAACAGCCAATATTCATTGAAAGCTTACTCTGTTCCAGGTATTGTTCATATTTTTATCTCATTTAATTCTCACTACCCTGTGAGGTAGGTATAAACCAAGCACTGAGAGTTATAGCAATTCACCCAAGAGCACACAACTGGTGGATCCAGGATTCGAACCCAAGCAGATTAACACCAGCATCCATGCCTAACCCCCATGCTTCGCCGCCTCTCCTCATAACTTCTGTCCCTGCTCTCTCTGTACTGTCCACGTAGACAGTAGCCCAAGGCACCGTATTTAGAGTTCCCCGTCAACCGTCCCTCTGTCGGGAGACTGCCTGCCATCCCCAGAGGAGGGGAGTCGGGAAGAGTGGTGTGGTCGCGCTACCACGGCTCCCCTCTGGCATCATAATCCAGTAAGTCCTGAAGGGCGGCTGCCCTGCCTCCTTCTCTCCTGGTAGCTCCCCAAAGGATTTGTCTGTGGGATGTGCTGGCCTCTCTCAGACCCCGGAGAAGGCACACTCACTCAAGCACAGCGTCTGACAAAAATATGCTACAGAGGAACAAGGAAAAATGCACATAAAAGAGCATGTCTTCTTATTCGATTTGAACATTCCATTTCATCCATATGCAGCATGTGTCTCGTTATTCAGGACACCGGGTTCTGCTGAAAATGAGGTTCTGGAATGCTATGACGTTTGGGTCATTCAACGAGAAAAGTTCCAGGCCTCTGTGCCTGCACACATCCCCATAAAAGTAGCGAGATACAGACATATGTACACACATGTCTAAGTACAAGGTGACATACATAAATATAGAAGTGGAGTTGACAATCATATGAGCCGCAGAGAGAGTTGGGGCTTTAGAGCCAGAGCCAGACTTCTAGTCACCATTTGCTAGTGAAAGGGAGATTGGGCAAAGTAATCTCACACACGCAAAACACACACACACACACACACACACACAACCCTAAACAAAGCAGCCCCTCTCTGAGAACAGGGCAATAATGACAGTGGCAAAGATGGTACACACATCCTCAGCCGAGATTGGATTCTTCCATCTGTTCTAAATGTCTTGTCCAAAGAAAAGTATCCACGTTTTTCTAATGATCTTCAAGATCTTTACCCAAGACAACCTGGCCGTTTTGTCGACCCCGCTCCCTGCAAGCAGCTCAGCTAGACAGCTCCCTATCCCTCAGTGTCAGGCGGCAGGTTCCTTGCCTTGCCGCTCCCCCGACTGAGGGCTTTGTGCGGATGATAGGAAAAACATTGCCGAGAATCCGCAGAGAGCCTGTTTACCAAGCAACACCCCGCAGCCCTGGCAAGGGCCCCTTTGAGAAATGGGAAGCTGTCAGGAAGGTGGATAAAATGAACCTGATTTCCCATTACTTTTTTCAAATAAATGGAGTCCAGTTTGCCTCCGCTATAATCCAGGCATAACATTTATATGAGAACATAAAATACGACACAGCTGTAAGTAAAACAATATGTGTGTTCCTGAATAATAGTGATACCACTTGCCAGTAAGACCATATTTTGACCAAATAAAAGATGACCTAAATTTGACTCAGTGGGATGGGATTTACTACACGATTGCTTCTTGAAAGTAAAGGGATAAAGAGAGGGGTGTTTCTTGAAGATAGAAGGAAACAGACAAGGAGAACAATGGAGAAACAGGACAGAAAGTTAGATGCTTGTCACCAAGTTGAAAACTCACTTTGTACAAAGAATAAAGCACGTTTAGTTTTAAATGTTTAGTGTCTCCCTCCCAAATAAAACCTTCTTTTGTATCAGACGTCCCTACTGCAAAGACCCACATATGCTGACATCAAACTCTCCAGCTTAAAATGATTTTTATGCATTCCTCCATTCCCTCTTTCATTCATATGTATGCTCACTTGACACATATTAAGTTTGTGGACTTAATACGTAACAGGCTCTAGGGTAGGATGGGAAACAGCCCCTGCCCTGAGTGAGTTGGCAGCCCTGAGGGGAGGAACCAAGGAAACAGGCAATTTCAATCCATGATGGGAGAAATCTCAACATATAGTGCTTGGCACCCCTGCAGAGACAGCCCAAGGGTCCTAAGGCCACACAGGAGAGGATGCTGCATGACCAGAGGGACCAAAGTTGACAATTGGAGCTGGATTCTAAAGACAGAGAAGCCAAGACCGGATGCAGTGGCTCATGCCTGTAATCCCAGCACTTAGGGAGGCAGAGGCAGGAGGATTACCTGAGCCCAGGGGTTCAAGACCAGCCTGGCCAATATGGGGAGATCTCGTCTCTACATTAAATAAAAAATTTAGCCGAGTGTGGTGGTGTGTGCCTGTAGTTCCAGCTGCTTGGGAGACTGAGGTGGAAGGATCACCTGAGCCCAGCAGGTTGAGGTTACAGTGACTATGAGCATGCCACTACACTCTAGCCTAGGCGACAGAGTGGGACTCCAACAAAAAAGAAAGAAAGAAAGAAAGAGAAGTCAGAAAAGCTGGAAGGGAAAAAGCAGCTAGCGACTGTCTGCATCATGAACATAATGGGGAACATTCCAATTTGCATAGCTCTGGCATCGTCACTTTGAAAAATACACATCCGATCCTTTCCCAGATGCTTTGGTAAACAATGGGCATTAGCTAGGAATTAGGTATGGTAGAGGGAAAAAAGATCAGAGATAAGAGTGACTTGAGCACGTAGTAGTTTATTCTTTCTCACTTAACACTCTGGGCTTAAGCTGTCCAAAGCCATACGGAGGGTACCAGCCCACACTTATCTCTAGAATTCTCTACTCAGCCACTTGGTCCAAAGTGGAGCACCACCACATGGCAATTCCTGTCAGGGGAAGGTGAAACACAAAAGGGAAGGCACTACATTTCCCTTCAACACCTACCCAGACGTTGCAGACCTCAATTCTTCCCACAGACTATTGACCACAGAGTAGTCACAGGATCACACCTGGCTTCCAGGAAGCTGGAATTATCACCCTTATTCAGGGCAGTCATGAGCACAGCTAAAGACTTGTGTGACATAGAAGAAAGGGAAATGGATATTGGGAGCAAACCAGCCCCCTCTGCCACAGCATACGAGCCCTCCTCTTCCTCTTGTCCTGTGATTACGTAAACAGATTTAAAGGGCTTCCTAGGAAACCCCTGGAGAATGTGACACACGCACCCAAAGTGTAATGCAATAACCCTAAGTTTTTCATGAAGAAAGAAAAAGACAAAGGCTACGGAGACACAGCAGAAGATCCAAAGCTGTAGCTAAGAGAGTGGAGCAGGCTCTCTCTGCAAGTGTAGTCCTCAGGGGAGACCCAGAGGGGCATTAGGTAAGAATGTCATACGGAGGGTCGATGGAGCCCCCCAGCGCCTTCCCTTCCCCTGGCTTCTTCCCCTGAACATTCCCCTCTTATCACCAACTCTTCCACTGAATCAAAACATGCTCAAACGCACTGCCCTGGTAACAAGAGCGGCCTGGACACACCATCGGGGTGTACAGGCATGGAAGGGTCAAAGGAACCAAGCTCCTCCCAGCTCCATGATTCGTGAGTTAAATAAGTTTAAGCAAGTTGTTTAACCTCTTTGCCCGTCAATCTCCTCCCTATCAAATGGAGATTTAAAATACCTGCCTTAGCCGGGCTCGGTGGCTCAGCCTGTAATCCCGCGCTTTTGGGAGGCTGAGGTGAGTGGACTGCCTGAGCCCGTGGGTTCGAGACCCGCCTGGGCAAGCGAGACCTCATCTCTACAATAAATCAAAAAATTAGCCGGGCGTGGTAGCGTGCGCCTGTAATTCCAGCTACTTGGAAGGC
>CAUYQG010044313.1:0-15372 GCA_963574415.1 Tarsius wallacei | reverse complement strand
CAGTTTTCCCAGGACCATTTACTGAATAGGTTCTCCTTTCCCCAGTGGTAGGTGGTGGAGGCTTTGTCGAAGAAGAGTTTGTTGAGAAACTGAGGTTTTGCTTCTGGAATCTCAATTCTATTCCATTGGTGTATATGCCTGTTCCTGTACCAATACCAAGCTGTTTTGATTATTGTAGCTCTGTAGTAAAGTTTGAAGTCTGGTAATGTGATATCTCCTGCTTTGTTTTTTTTGTTGAGGATTGTTCTGGCTATTCTTGGACATTTGTATTTCCATATGAATTCCTGTTTTGTTTTTTCTAGGTCTGAGAAGAATGTTGCTGGTAATTTGATGGGTATTGCATTGAATCTGTAGGATGGACATCTTCACAATGTTGATTCTTCCAATCCATGAGCATGGAATATTTTTCCATTTGTTTGTGTCATCTTTGATTTCTTTGAGCAGTGTTTTGTAGTTTTCATTGTAAAGGTCTTTCACGTCTCTGGTTAGGAAGATGCCAAGGTATTTCATTTTTTTTGTGACTATTGTGAATGGAATTGTGCTTTTTATTTGAGTTTCTGTTTGTTTATTGTTGGTGTAAAGAAATGTGATTGTTTTTTGAACATTTATTTTATATCCTGAGACTTTGCCAAAGGCCTTTATCAGTGTAAAGAGGTTTTTGACAGATTCTCTTGGGTTTTCAAGGTACACAATCATGTCATCTGCAAAGAGAGATAACTTGACTTCCTCTTTTCCTATTTGGATACCCCTGATTGCCTTCTCTTCTCTGATTGCTCTAGCCAGGACTTCCAACACTATATCAAACAGGAGGGGTGAGAGTGGGCATCCTTGTCTTGTTCCAGTTTTCAGGGGAAATGGTTCCAATTTTTGTCCGTTTAGGGGTATGCTGGTTGTGGGCTTCTCGTAGATGGCTTTTACTATTTTGAGGTATGTTCCCCGTATGCCTAGATGTTCGAGGGTTTTTATCAAGAAGCAGTGCTGGATTTTATCAAAAGCATTTTCTGCATCTTATGATATAATCATGTGGTTTTTGTTTTTTATTTCATTTATGGTTTTACGAATGTTGAAACAGCCTTGCATCCCAGGAATGAAGCTTACTTGGTCATGATGGATGATTTTTGAGATGTGTTGTTGAATCCGGTTTGCCAGGATCTTGTTGAGAATATTAGCATCTATGTTCATCAAAGATATTGGCCTGTAGTTCTCTTTTTTTGTTGGATCATTACCTGGTTTGGGTATCAATGTGATGTTAGCTTCATAAAATGATTTGGGGCGAGTTGCATCTTTCTCAATTGCCTGGAATACTTTCAATAGAATTGGTATCAGTTTCTCCTTGTGTATTTTGAGAAATAACTTTAAAACCATTATTAGAGGATATTTGTGGTCAATTAGTAGAGAAAACAACAGAATAATGAAATTCCACCATTTATTATTTTCCATTGATTCATTTTGATTATTAATCACTATTTATATTACTGGTAGACAATTTACTTACATGCTTGTTTTCAGCCTCATGATTTTTTATTTTACCAGAACTTGAGCCATTTTTTTATTGTAGTCTTCACTGAATATTTCTTACAGAATTACTGGTTGACTAGAAATTAACCTGTATCAATCAAAGAAGCATGAGACTAATATATTTAGAGAGAGAAGTCTCGTTTCTTGGAAAGGGTTGCAGCCTGATAGTCATCCTGCAGGCTGGGAAGCAGAGCTGCTAGCATAAATTGGAAGCAGACACTTGAAGGAAAGAAAGATGAGACAAGAATTTATGCTGAACAAGTCAGCTAAGTATACATATGCAACAGGTTATAGGCAGAGCAATGAATATTCACGAAGAGAGGCTACCTGCAAGCATAGTAAGCAAATATGCATGTTACTACATCCCATGTTCACTGTGGGGTGGACACTTAACATTTAAATGCATAAAAAATGACTTCTCCGTGACAAAAGGAACATCAAAGGGCACTGCATCCTGTGTGCAGCCTTTGTACCAGCAGAAGTAGTCCATGGCTGATGGTCTCTCTTCAGGAAGGAACACTACTCAGTGGTTATCTCAAAGCCACAACAAGGAAGGAGAGTCCACCAAGTCCTTTCAAAGGGTGGATTTCTGTTGAACCTGTTGGAAAGTCGAATGATGATTATAGAGTAGGTATAATGCAGTATGTATGACCTTCATGGCCAGATACTCAGTTTTTAAGATTTCTCTGGGGTCCCACTGTCCAAGAGTAGGCTCATCTAGTCTATTGTGGGGCTTAGAACTTAATTTTGTATCTCACCTTGAATCAAATTGGAAATACCAATCTCCTCCAGATTTTCAGTATTCCCCTGAGAATGTTTCTCCGAATATAGGTAGCTTATTCCTTTTTTAAAGGAATAAAAAAAGTCTTAAGTAGAACCAAGAGAGAACATAATCATTCCAAAGTATAAAACTGTCATGAGAATATAAATATATTTTCCTTTAACATGACATTGACCTTAATTGATCAACCTAAATTTTAGTAAATTAACTATTGATCGACAAGTAAGATTTAATTGTTGTGCATTGTGCCAGATAATTTATTTCTAAAAAGTTCTGATGTTGGACAGAGAGCTACATTTTTAAATATATATTTTAAAAAACTAAACTATATCCACAATTTTATTTAATATTTTAGCCAAAGCATGCCTGATGTACACGCCAACATAGAAGGCTTACTAAGAAAATCTTTGCCTGTGCTATATTTCTCTTGAAAAAGAAATGAAGATGCCATTAAAATGGAACCATATTACCAGAAGGAACTCACAAAATCCTATGGTTCAACTCTTTAATGCTCTGCAAACTAGCACCCAAACCATCCAAGTAGATGGCCTTCTGTCCTATTTAACTTGTCCCCAAGGACAAGGACAAGTGATTCAGGACTTTCCTTGGGAGCCTTTTCTCGCTGTTACAATGAGAAAAGTGTTTATCCTCACTTATAAGTGGACCTTGAGCAATGATCATAATATTTTAAGAAAGGGATTAGCAGTTGTGAGAAACTGCCAGGGGAGGGAAGAAGGAGGGTTCTCCATCAGTGAGGGTATCTGACCTCAAACTAAGTGAAGTGGGGATTAAAGGGAGGCCTATACTTTACCTGTATAGTGACCATTTATATACCTAACCTTGAATTGTACCCATCTTTAAGATATAAATTAATAATAATAATAATAATAAATAATAAGTGTTTGCCCCCTCAGTGCTACTTTTGTTGTAATGTAAGTACTTTTCTGTTTATTAGATTATCTTCCATAGGGATGGAGGGAAAAAAATGCCGTTTTTCGTGAATTTTAAAAACTCAAACTATTTCTGCCTTTTACTTTTCCTCTAGTCTCTTTTACAAGATGGTAAAATCATACCAACATTAATAATAATAATAGTTAATAAATTGACATGCTTGACACACATTAAAGGTTTAGGTAGTTTGGTATAGATATATGGATTTTGGATCCAGACAAACCTACATTTAAATCTTGGGCCAGATCATTTTTGACTATATTTTCTTAAATAAGTTAAGCTTTTTGAGTTTTAAAGTTTTTGTTTTGAAAAATAGGGACACTCACCTCAACTTAGAGTGGTGTTGAGGAAATTAAAGACTATCATATGATTGTCAAGATGGTATTGTGGGGATTTTTTATATTTAAATTGTTACTATTATAACTTATAGTGATTACGCCAGCAATACTGTCATTATTATTGGAAAACAATTTCAAAATGTCAAGTACTGAAAGCCAAAATGAAAAATTCAGAATAACCTTGTTTTATATTTTTACAAGGGTACCATATCAGTAGGTAGAATAAGACAAAGTTGTAATTGAGTATATCTAGATTGTAGCAAGTCTTTGAAAAGGATGGCTTGGTGTTTTATGACCAGGATGGAGTAATACTGCATGAATAGTAGGAAAAAATGGAAGAGTTCCTACTTAACTGAGTAAAAAATACTGACTCTGATTATTGGTTCACTGTAAGGAGAATAAAGAATGCCTGATGTAGAGACCTACACTGTTCAAATATTTGAACGAAAACATTAATTATATTCTGACCATAGTAATACGTGACACACATCCAGAGAAATGATATTAAATTAAATTCTGTAAAACAGAAACATGATCCAAATATAGTTCATTCTAAGATTGGGTGGATGTATAAATGGTCATAAAAATTGAGTAAGAATTTGCCAATATAAAAGAATTAGAGAGCTGTAAAGGAAAGGTGAATTTTAAGGAAGAGGTATCAGCATGCAGAATAATGTTCAAAATAGCTATAGCATTTTTTAAGCCAATGAAAAACATAGTAATGGAGAAAGTAGAGCTATAAGGAATAGTCACATTGTCAAGGGTATTATATCTAATGTTAAGTATTTGGATTATCCTATAGTCTGCAGGGAGCCAATGCAAGTCATCGAGGGACTCAAGGGATTAATTCTCTATTCTTATTTTCCCAGGTTTTTGTCTTATTTACATTTTTAATGTTTATCTTAGAAATTTTGAATTCTAAAAATCAAAAGCATGAAAAATTCCTTTATTCCTATTTTCTATTTTTTTTTTTTCCCTATTTTTTTAGAGACAAGGTCTTACTCTGTCACCCAGGCTGGAGTGCAGTGGTGCTGTCACAGCTCGCTGCAGCATCAGAGTTCTGGGATCAATCGATTCTCCCACCTCAGCCTCTGAAGTGGCTGAGTCTACAGACAGATGCCACCACACCTGGCTACTTTTTAAAACTGGTGTGGACATGAGGTCTCACTATGTTGCCCAGGCTGGTCTCAGACTCCTGGCCTCAAGCGATCTCACCTTGGCCTCCCAAATTGCTGCATACCTATAATTTCCAAGCTATAGGTATGAGCCACCGTGCCCACCCTCATTAGGAAATCGTTAACTGCAAGATTTCTTTCTTGTTTCTAACTTCATTTTTCATAGAACAATGTCACCATACAATATATTTGTATATATGCATATGTATGTGTGATTATCATTTCAAAGCCTGCATTTTCTTTATATCACATGCATTTCCGAAATAATATTTTATTTTTTGGAAATTTTGGATTTTAGCTAAACCAATTAGATTCTTTTAGAAATAATTCTGAAATATCTTTGTGCATTTGCATACATTTCAGATTCTTAGATGAGGTTAGGATCTCTCTAGGGGCAATAACTGTGTCAAAGACTATAGATATTTAAATTTTGTCGGTCTTTATTATCAGATAATATTCCAGCAAGTTTAATTGTGTCATGGCAAAGGAATCAGATATGAGAAGAAGGAGAAACCACTTTTGATCTTTCGGATAAATGAAGACACATACCCATGTGCTTATGCATTTCTGCTCTACACACTTCTACTGTTTCTTTGGGAAGAAATAGAAAAGGAGATGAGGACACACTCTTAAATGCTCAACTTCCTGATAATCATTTTGGAGCCAGCTGAAAAAGCAAAGACGATAATAATTTTGACAAACTTTTGATGCTTGACCACACTTCCTGCTGAGGACGGGAGAGCTGGGACTTAGCCTGGCACAGTCCACCGGGACCTGAGCACAGGTAGGACCTGTGACTGCTTTCTGAAGAGGATCTGGGTCTTATCTGTTGACCTCCGAACAAAATGGCCATCATGATACAGGAATAAAGCCTAGCATCAGTTTTATTAAACGATATCAAGGTCCAGTGCTTCCTTTTCCTGACAAAGCTGGTGGGTGCTTGCCTCCCCAATTCCAATGTTGGCCCTATGCCTCATCTGCTAGCCTGGGACAGTAACAGTTGCAATCACATAAAATACCATGAACTTGGAGTAGGCTGGACAAAAATTCAGCGAGAAATAGTTTCCATATTTATACCTGCTTCTATTTTTTTTTTTCATTGCAAGGGAATATAATCAAGCTGAAAAAGTAGTCCTCCCAACTAGCATTAAGTATAGTATCAACCTCACATTTACAGCTGGCCTATTTTTGAGATTAATATCTTTAATGCCTCCTTCCCCCAAAAAAGCCAACTTGGAAAAATTTACTAGGTTTAAGCCTTTGAGGGAATGAATGATTAATAAACACTTTCAAAAAAGTTCTAAAGCTTTGAAAGTTTCTCCTTTTAAAAAAGATCTAAACCTCCATCTGACAAGTTTCAATTATTGTATTCTATAGTTTTTGAATATACTATTGTAAACATAGTTGGTTTGCTGAAATGTTATATTTTCAGAACCAGGAATTTTTAAAAGTTTTATATTTATAGGACTAATGGAACTATGCTCTTTAAAAATAGAAGCATCATAAAGCATAATGTTTGAACAGTGTATGTGAATGTCTGTATGTGTTTTAAACTGCCAAAACCTACCAGGAAATTAGACGACACCTTCAAGTTACTGAATTTTTTGTTTGTTTATTTTGAGTCGAGGTCGCACTTTGTCACCCAGGCTAGAGTGCTGTGGATGATCATGGCTCACCGATGCCTCCAAATCTTGGACTTAGGAGATCCTTCCTCCTCAGTCTCCCAGGTAGCTGGAACTACTGGCACACACCACACTGCCCAGTTCTTTCTTTCTTTTACTTTTTAATTTGTAGAGGTGAAGTCTTCTTACATTGCCCAAGCTGGTCTCAAAACCTTGGGTTCAAGCAATCCTCCCATCTTGGCCTCCCAAAGTGCTAGGATTACAGGCATATACCTCTGAGCTCGGCCAATTTTGGGATTTGTGAGCTTTAAAATATTATGTTGTTCATGTATCTACCTTTCTCTTGGCTAGTGGGTAATAACTGATTACATGCAGTATTTTAATGTGAAAACAAAGTAACATGATGTGAATAACCTACCTTTGACAAATAGAAACATATATTGGGGGTTGGAGTTCTTCAAATATTGTTGCAGTTTGCAATTCATTAATGTGTTTAATTGTCCAACACTTAAAAAAAAAGTTTTAGGGTTGGAGGGTACATGTGAGGATTTACTATGTAAGTAAATTGCATGCAGGTGAAGTTTGGGCTTCCAGTGCACCCTCTCTCCTCCTGCTGGGGGCTTGGTACCCAGTGTGTGACTGTGCACCCCCTGGGCTCTTCCCACCACCCTTCTCTGGACGTGTCCCATCTGTATTTCCCACCTTTGTACCCATGATCAGCAATTGGTGCTGGGAACACTGACTGACCACATGCAGAAGAATGACACTGGACCCCTCCCTGTCACCATATACAAAAATTAACTCAAAATAGTTCAAGGACTTAAGTGTGAAACCTCAAACTATAAGAATCTTGGAAGAAAACTTAGAGAACACTCTCCTGGACATTGGAGTGGCAAGGAATTCATGGTCAGGTCCTCAAAGGCAAATGTAGCAAAAGCTAACATTGGCAACTGGGACCTTACAAAACTAAACAGTTTTGTACAGCAAAATAAACTTCGAATATTTTTCTAAAGTTACTTTCTTTTTAGTTTCCACATAGTAGCCTTTTTAACATTCAAAATCTAGCTTTAATATATTCTAATAATTGCTTGCAGTCTATAGGTGTACTTAACAATTTTATCTGGAAAAGCATAACACATGATATAGACATCCCAAATTAACTTGAGGAAAAACATATATTTACATATTTTTCCTCCATCAAACTTAAAACCTTTTCTTTCGGGGGCTGTTTTTATTTACTTTTTTGTAATCACATGCTATGTATTTGATGAATACTAGTTCCTTTATAAATACCCATCACATTATTATATTGAAGACTATTAGAGCACTGGTATTAGAAAAAGCAACCTTAAAAGTTTCTTAACCACAGAATTTCATTATTCTCTTATTTGTAGAAAACTTAACTGTTGCAAGGCAATATTTATTTCAAAGCTAACTCAGTACAATTGTATTCAGGTTTGTAAGCAGAACAATCAGATCTGTGTGTTTAAGAAAATTTTAGAATTTGAAATTAAAATTAAAATTGAAAAAAATTATAGTTTCTATTTTATAGGCCTGTTGTGAGGACTTAGTGAATTGTTTGCATAAAGTTCTTTGAAGAGTATTCATAAATAGCTGTACTATCATTATTATTGTTTTACTATTATCTTTTTTTCGGGCTTTGCATATTAATCTTACTGGGTTATCTTAGTGTTAACTCTATCTCTTATGTAAAAGGTTTATCATTTAATCAAGTTGAGATTCTGCCTTTTAGGAACAGCATTTTCTCTTCTGCAGTTTCACTGTCTCTTGTATCATCTTAGCTCTTTCTAATCTGATAGAGAGCATGCCATTGTCCTCATGACTGGGTTCAACATATATTTAGCCTCAAATCATCTCTGACCTCGACTTTTCAATCTCTGCCACCCTACCACCACCTCTCCAAATTATTTCCTAAAGTGTAATTTTGAACCCCTGGTTATATAGCTTAAAAATTCTTCAGTGGTCCTCTATCACCTATGGATAAAAGCTAAACATCTTAGGTTATCTTTCCTTCTAGCCTTTTTTCTTTCTGCTTCATCTCCTATCATGTGCATTGATCCAGTGTTCCAGACACACAACTACACAGAATTCCCTGAATGTGTGACATCCTTTCAATTTCCTAATTTTGCAAGTTTTTTCCTTCTTTTTCCTAAAATTCACTTCTCATGTCCTTTGCTTACCCTTAAATACACATAATATGTCACCTCTTCCATAGTTTCTTTATTTTTATCTCCACATAATTTTTATTTTCTTTTTTATGGTTGATTTGTAAATTTATCCCATTTTAGCTGGAAAACATTTATTTAAATTTAAAATTCTAGGTTCTTTATAAATTGTTGAGGCCTACTTTATTGCATACTTAGTAATGATCTATCCTGGGAAATGTTCTATTCTGAAGAATGCTACGTGGGTACTTGAGAAGAATATGTATTCTGCTATTGTGTGAAATGCATTCCATAAGTGTCTATTAAGTCTAACTATTTCGCAGTGTTACTGCATTTTTTTGTTGTTGATCTTCTACTTTTTAGTTCTATTATTAACAGTGTGATATTCAAGTGCCTGAATATTATTAAATGTTCTATTTTTCCCTTCTATTTTATAAGTTTGTTCTTGTTTATTTTTAGGCACCATTATTAGTTACATATGTTTATAGTCCTTATGTCTTTCTGAAAAAAATTACCCTTTTATTATTGTAAAATGTTCTATTTTGCTAGTAAAATATTTTATGTTTAAGGCTATTTTGTTTGATAGTAACTGTAAATACGTTAGTTTTCTTTCTTTTCATGGTAATACTCTTACCATCCTTTTATTTTCTACTTATTTTTGTTTTTATTATCAAGTGTTTCACTTTTAGAAAAGATATAGTTGGGGCGTGTGTTGATGTTCTAAAAAGATCTGTCCTGCCAATCTCAGACTTTGGATTGGAATTTTTATTGTATTTCTATTTAAAGACAAATGATAAAGTAGCATTTATATATATCATTTTACTATTTTTTATGTCTTATGTATTTTTCATTCCTCTGTTTCTCCAATACTTTATCTGTTTGGGATAAACCAACATTTTTAATATTTCTTTTAAATTCCTTTGTTATGTATTCTATTATACTCTTTTTGGACTTATTTTCTTAGTAGTTGTACATAGAATTACAGGTAATTTCTAAACTTAAAACAATCTGTTTCAGATTAATACAAACTTAATTTCAGTAGTTTAAAAACAACTTTGCCTCTATTATGCATCTCTTTTCTTAGACTACTCCTTTGTACTGATATCACTGTACAAATTACATGTTTATAATTTTTAAACTCATCAACATAATTTTGTAGTTATTGCTTCATGTGGTCGTCTTTTAGATCAAACAGGAGAGTAAAAACAAACAAAAATATGTTTCTACTGTCTTTTATATTTTCCAGTTCTGTGCGTTTGGCTGCATTCTTTGTTCTTCCCTGTGGATTCAAGTTACTGTCTAGTGACCTTTCATTTCAGCATGAAGCACCTGCCATTCTGTGTTTCTCATAGGGCAGCTAGGCTAGAGATAGATTTCTTTATTGTTTTTCTTTATTAGCATGGTGTGTTACAAATGTTAAACCATGTGATTTCATTTCACAATTTCTCCTGTTTTTAAAAAGACTTTTTCTGGATATAGAGTACTTCATTGATAGTATTTTTCGTCAGCTTTTTGAATATGTCATTCCATTGATTCTGTCATCCATGATTTCTGGTGAGAGGTCAACTTTTAATCTTATTGAGGAAAACGTATATGTTATAAGTCTTTTCTCAATGCTTTGAAGTCTCTCAGTCTTTGGCTTCTGATAATTTGACTATGATATTTCGAGTTTTGGATCTTTTGAAATTTATTCTACTTGGAATGAATTAAGCTTCTTGGTTATATAGTTTTTGATTTTTTTTTTTTTTTTTACAACTTAGAGACATTTTTGGCTATTATTTCTTTAAATATTCTTTCTTACCCCTTTAATCTTTCCTTTCTTTCAAGGAGTTTCATTATATAAATGCTGGTATAATTTATATATCCTGCAGGTTTCTAGGGCTCTTTGTATTTTTTTAAAAATTTTTTTCTGCTACTCACACTGCATAATGTCAATTTACATGTCTTCAAATGTACTGATTCTTTCTTCTGCCAGTTCAAATGCTGTCTCCCTAGTAAATTTTGCATTTCATTTTTTAATTTTTAACTTTAGAAAATCTATTTGGCTCATTTTAATAATTCACATCTCTTTATTGATGTTCTCTATGTGGCAAGTCATTGCTCTCATGTTTTTCGTTGGTTCTTTAGTTCTTGTTTCCTTTAGTTCTTTGATAACATTTACAATAGCTAACTTGAAGTCTTGGTCTAATATGTCCAATGCCTGGGCATATTCACAGATAGTATCTATTGACTGCTTTTTGTTGGGCATGTGGGCCATATTTCCTGGTTCCTTACCTGTTTTTAAATACATGTTTTGAAAACTAATCATTTAATCTAATCTCTCCTTTCTCCCAGGATGTGTTGTTGATGGTTGCTCTTTTTGTTGTTCTTGTTACTGTTCATTTGCTTAGTAACTTTCAGGGATGAATTCTGTAAAAATCGATATTTCTTGTCATATAAAGCCGAAGAAATTTCTTCTCAGGTATCTAACAGTAGTCAGCTAATGATTAGACAATTATTTCCTTAAATTATTTGAATTAATACATCTCCCAGTTTTTGGAGAAGGACACTGTGTTTATGATGCAGCGTGCCTTCCATACTGCACCAGGCAGTTTACATCTTTGCCTTAGCTTTCACTTCCTGCTTGTACAAAGCCTCAAGATAAGCTAGGAGTGAAAGATCAGGGACTCCTCAGGTCTGTCCTGGGCACCCACACAGTTTTGTCCATGCACAAGCCTTCTTGATTCCAGAAATATGTTAGATATTCTCAAAGCCTTCCAGGGACATCTCATTGACTGGCGTTTCATTTTATTTTATTTTTATCCGCTTCTCCTATATAGGGGTTTGTCTTATTTATCCCATATCCCAATCTACTGCCATAGTGGTGTTTAAAAATTCCTATTTTGTCTTCTGAAAGGTTTCTGGGGCAATTTAATTAATAATGATGTAATGTGAACTCTCTTCATTTATTGGAATAATTTCTAACCCTAATAAGGAATTCATCAGGTGTAGGATATCAGAGCAATATAAGGACCTTTATACACATACACACACACACACACACACACACACACACACACACACACACACACACATATATGCCCATATATATACGGACAATACATTCTAAGTGATATAATCATAGTAGAAAAAAATCATATTTTAAGTGATTTAATACCTGTCATGAATTTCAGATGAAGGAATTGAGATACTGGAAACAAAAAGGTTTGAGCAAGGAGTACGAAAAGTGGGTTAAAATGAAATGATAAAGTATTCTGGTTTTTTTTAGAATAAAAGATAAAATAAAGATAGCTATCCAATAAAGTGTTGGCAGAACGAATAGTTGGCTTTGGGAAGAGGAAGTATTGAGATCCTAGCCAATGTTGTTCAAGTAGAATCTAAATGAAGAACAATGAAGTTACAGGGTATTGAATTGTGGTTTTGCAGAGCATTTTGGGACCTACACATATAAGAATATAATTTGAGGACAGGGAAGAATCCAATTAAATAAGAAAAATAAGCATGTTTGGGTCTGAACAAGAAACATGACACACTCTAAGTGGGAAACAAGAACGCATCATGAGCTGGAAACAGCAGAGAGAAAAACTGGAAACTCCTAATACCTAAGAGAAAACAGGAAGAAAGAGCTCCCTGAACATGGAGGTATGAATGCAAGGTGTAGGAACAGGCCTTCTGATAGAAGTGGCCACTGCCCAGCCTTTGGCAATTTCAGGACACAGAGTAGGAGGGAGAAAACGAAGAGTGGGTCTCAGGAGGCAAGGAAATAGCACACATCTAGGAAGATTCTCTATAAAATTTTATATTTTAGGTTCATTTTTTGTACATTAACAGGACACGTATACCTCATGAGTTATTTCCGTCAAACTAATAACATGGTAATTGCTATATTAGCTTTAAAACTAATGAGATCTTGATTTTGTTTTGTTTTGACTGCTTTTAGTCAAATAATGGAAAAATAAAGTATCTTAGAGAATGTTACAAAAGGTCTATTTTACCTGAAGAAAAATGAAGTATGCTGTGGCTTTTAATTTCTCTGGTGGCCTCCAAGCTTTTGGTATTCGAAAACAGAGTGACAGCCTTAGGCAAAAAAGTGGCCAGAACAATCTTTTTCCCCTTTAATTGTGTGTTCTTTCATAGTGAATGAGTTATTTTGACTCATAAAAATCTAAATTGAATTCAAGTTACAAAAAAGAAATTCAAACTCAATAAATTCATTTAGGTTATAATGTAATTTTACGTGTTTTTAAGCTTTAACATTTGAAATGTACTAAAGAAATATTAATTTTTAGAATACAAGTGAATATCTTTTTTTCATATGGACAAAAGTAGCAAATATTAATGTTATAGATGTAATATGTTATTTGGAGACTTTGCTCACCTAAAAATATTTTGGATTAAGCAGGAAGTTTTCATCCTTGGTAAAACAAAAAAAGACACTATTTGCCTTCTAAAATTAAAATGTGCTATAACTGATAAATATTTTAGTTAAGTGTTTGTTTACTTGTGACTCTTTTCTGTGTTTTTCTTTTAGATGGCACATTGTTTTTATTGATTTTCAATAAACTCAATGTTTCATATATACCCCCATTTCCTCTCTTTTATTTTTGTAATTTAAAGTTCTTTTGTATTATAGTTTTGTTCTTTTTTGAACAAAGAACAGAACTCTTTGTTCACAGATTGTCAAATATAACAACTCAGTTCAGCTCTCATTTATTGAGCATCTATAATATACCAAGCAATATGCTAGGGAGGGATAAATACTTTCAGAAAAAAAAAGAGAAAAAATACATCATTTCTGTCTTTTAATATACTGTCTGGGAGAAGAAATAAACAATGAAATTATTCTTGGGAAGTAAGTGAAATTTAGATAATGACGCATGCATTGGTGGCAACCGCATCATCTTTACAAAGAAACTAATTTATGAATTTAATATCCACAACAAGATAAGATTAACCTTCAAAGATGGGACAAATGGCAAAAAGGGGAGAATATAAAAAAAGAAGGATCCAGAAGGAAAGTGTACAGAACTCATAATGTGTGCAATAAAACCTTACAGACCTGCCACAACGCCATGATTGTGGGCAATGAAGCCAAGCCAAACCAGCTAGTTGTAACCCCTGGGTTTACCACTTCCTAGCTGTCATCAGAGACAACTAATTAACCTTTCTGCATCTCAGTTTTCTCATCTGTACAATGGGGTTAAATTATCCCCTACTCAAAATAATTGTTTTCTTCATAAGTCCATAGTGTTTAGGCCAGTGTCTAACACATATAGAGTATACATGTTTACAAGTATCACTAGTTGTGGTACTATTATACTTTTTTGTTTGTTTGTTTTTTTGCTTTTGAGTTGGAGTCTTACTCCGTCACCCAGGCTGGAGTGCAGTGGCACACTCATAGCCAACCCAGTGTCAATTTGCTGGGCTCCAGCAATCCTTCCACCTCAGCCTTCCAAGGAGTCAGAACTACAGGCACACGCCACCATACCTGGCTAATTTTTGATTTATTGTAGAGACGCGGTCTCACCAAGTTGCCCAGGCTGGTCTTGAACCCGCCAGCTCAGGGAATCCACTCAACTTGGTCTCTCATAGTGCTGGGATGACAGGCTGAGCCTCCAAGCAGGCCCGGTACTATTATTCTTAAAGACGGTTTATCCATCTGACCTTAAGATTTCTTTGCCATGATTATCACCTTGATCTGTTCCATGACTCATTGCGGTATCTGCATGATTTTTAAAAGCCCCCTTGGTCTAGAAAAGCAGTCTGTTTTATTTATTTTTTAACTCAAACATAACACAGAAAATTGCACAAATCGCAAATGTTTGACTTAATACATTTTTACAAAGTGACCAGACCCATGTATTATCTAAGTCATAATAGTGTCCCCTCCCCAGCACTTTTGTTTGTTTCTGAACTGCCTTGGAAAAACTGTCTTCCACAAAACTGGTCCCTGAGGCCCAAAAGGTTGGGGACCACAGCAAAAACAATAGGCCGGCTCAGTGGCTCCTGCCGGTAATTCCAGCACTGGGAGGTCCAGATGGGAGGATTGCTTAGCCAGACCTCATCTCTACAAAAAAATTTAAAAAATCAGCTGGGCGTGGGGACACGTGCCTGTAGTCCTAGCTGCTTGGACGGCTGAGGAAGAAGGAACGCCTGAGCTCAGGAGTTGAAGGCTGCAGTGGCCGTGATGGTGCCACTGCACTCTGGGCTGGGCGACACAGCAAGACCCAAACTCAAAAAAAAAAAAAAAAGACCATCACACATAATGTGTTTTTCTCCATTTGGCTTCTTCAACAGTGTAAGAGAAATTTACCTATCTTGCCATATAATTATCATTCACCTATTTTTATTGCTGCTTAATATTTCATTACAAAAATATTTCTTTTTTTGTCAATATAAAAATATTGTTGAATTTTTTTTGGAATTCCATTAAATTTGTAGACTGGAATATTACAGGCACTTAGTAAATCGTTTGAATGGTGGATGAGGAAATTTATGAAAAATACAGAGATAAAAATTATCATTTTTATTCAACATTGTCTCAGAAGTTTTAGAAAATACCGTACGATAAAAAAAGAAACAAGAGATTTAAAAATTACAGAGACAAAATGGTAATTATTTGCAAATGATATGAGTATCTTTCTAGGCATTACAAGAGAGTCATCTAAAAACAATTAAAACTAGTAAGAGATTCAGTCAGGTGGCAAGTTACAAGTTATTAAAAAACCAGTCTGTTTCCCATATACCAGAAATAACCAGTTAAAAATATTGTGAAAATAGCACTAAATTCTATATAATAAT
>CAUYQG010044310.1:0-64727 GCA_963574415.1 Tarsius wallacei | reverse complement strand
TCTCTTGCTGCCTTTAGGATTTTTTCTTTTATACCTACTTTGTTTAGGCAAATTATTATGTGTCTAGGAGTTGGTCTCCTCATTTGTTGTCTTGCAGGGGTTCTCTGAATCTCTTGTGTTTGAATTTTTGCATCACTGATTAGATGAGGGATGTTTTCTTGAATGATCTCATGAAAGGCTTGTTCCAGTGTGGACTCTGTCTTTCTGCTTCTGGAAGACCAATTAATGTTAGGTTCGGTCTCTTGAAGTAATTGCTCATCTCTTGAAGGTTTTGTTCTGCTTTTTTGAGGTTGCTTTCTGTGTTTTTAACAGTTTGGATTAGTTCTATATTTTGGTCCTCAGGCTCTGAGATTCTTTCTTCTGCTTGGCTAATTCTGCTTTCGATGCTTGTCATTCTGTTATTTATTTCATTCACAGTATTCTTTACTACGGTTATCTCAGTTATCAGCTCCTTCCTAGTTTCTTCTTGACTGTCCTCAATTCTTTTTAATCTCTCCATTAATGTCTTTATATCTAGATTTGTAGTTTGAAACCAGTCATTTTGAGGGCTCTTCATTGTTTGCATTCCGAAGTCAGTTTTCTCAGTGTCTGCCTTCCCAGGTGTCTGGGAGAGACCCCTATTCTTCTTTTGTTTTTCTTCATTTGTGTAGATTTCTCTCTCTCTCCTCCTTTCCTTTGAACTGTAACTTGAGATGTCTGCTGCTTAGTTCCCAGGAGAGTGGCTTTGTCTTCTGGTTAGTGACTTTACCTTGGGAACCCAGGTGGAGACTTCTTGTAGGTGGGTGGGGCAACACGAGTCTCTACCTGGAGAGTGACCAAAGTGATAGGATCCCTTTTCTCTGCTCTTTGGGTCCCTGGGCAATCGACTACGATGGTCTGTGATAGTGTGATGGCGTGAGCCTCCCAGGGATCAGCTGCATGGTTGGGCGCTCAACTCAGGGGCTTCCAGAGCTCCAGATTTCAGAGCCCTGAAGCTCCAAAGGGCAGACAGTGAGCAGCGAAAGTAGCCCTGCGCCACCACCAGCATACTTCAGTCAGAAATGGAATCAGCCTCTCCAAGGGGCGGGTGCCCAGAGCCTCCCAGGGCAATCGGAGGCTTGGTCTGGGCCCGATGCAGCCAGGGATGGAGCTGAGGCCCGAGCCTTCCCACCCACGAGGGAGCAGCCCAGGACACAACAGCCGGCCCTGCATGGAACCAGGGGTCCCTGAGCCTCAGACCAATGCATCCAGCTGTAGGCTGGCAGTAGAGAGTGGGGGACAAGAGTCTTTTGGGGGAACTCACATTCAGAGAATCTCACTTTTCCTACTGTGTCACCGCCATCTTAACTGGAACCCCCCCCCAATATTCTTATAAAATTTTGACTGATTTACAGGTCTTGTACTAAAAGATGTGTGTTAATATATCCCATTATTATTGGAATTTGGGTTTCATTTATAAGTATATTTTAAATCTGACCATGAGCATATCCTATGACCTCACAATTTACTTACCAACAGAAATTCTTGTATATATGAGGGAGGATTTTAAAAAACCCCAAATTTATTTATTAAAAATTTTGTACTTATCCTTGCATATTTACATTTCAGTCATCTTCAAAGTACTCTTCATTTGATACAATACACCTATCAAGACATTTTTCCACTGCTGAAAACAGTTTTTTAATTCATCAGCTTTGATGCCTTTTAGTGTTTCCGCCATTTTTTGTTTCACCTTTTCCATATTGCAGAATATTTCCTTTTGAGGACTTTTTTCATCTGGGGCAAGCAAACAAACAAAAAAAGTTGCTTGGGGAGAGATCAGGTAAATTGTAAGGGTGAAGCACTGGAGTCATGCTGTTTTTGGTCTAAAACTGCTGAGTACTCAACTTGGTGTGGGCAGGGGTATTGTCCTGGTGGAAGAACAAGTCAACTGTGTGCCACACCACAGGTTGCTACCCCTTGGGACATCTCTTCTGCAAATTGTGGTGCAAGTTTCTTTGAACTTCCAGATAAAAACTTAGGTTGACTGTTTGATCCGGAGGAACTCATTCCAACTGTACTACAAGGAGCCCATCCTCCAAAAGATAATTTGGTCTATCTGGGGGCCCCTCTTGTATAAACTATAAAGCATGTTCAAGAAAGTTCATGGCAGCGTTATTTGTAAGGTTTCCAGAATGGAGACAACTTAAGTGTCTAACCACAAGAGAAGGAATAAATTAATTAATGATATGATAGGATACTGTGCAACAGTGGAAATGACCACGCCCACCTACATAATAATATGAACAAAAATAAATAAATAATGGATGATTTCATTTATGTTCTGTTCAAACAAGCCGAACTAAACTATAATATTAAAAGTAAGGGAAAAAAGTGGTGTTTTGGAAGAAGGGGTTAGTCCTGGGTGAGGAAATGGAGGAGACATTTGAGTGCCAGTAACTATTTCTTTTTTTTTTTCTGAGTTGGAGTCTCACTCTGTCACCCAGACTGGAGTGCAGTGGATGCTCCCGGCCACCGCAGCCTCTACCTGCTGAGCTCCAGCAATCCTTCCGCCTCAGCCTTCCAAGTAGCTGGAACTACAGGCATGCACTAATTTTTTTTGATTTATTGTAGAGATGAGGTCTCGCCAAGTTGCCCGGGTGGGTCTCAAACCCACGGGCTCAGGCAATCCACTCACCTCAGCCTCCCAAAGGTGCGGGATTACATGCTGAGCTACCAAGTCCGGCTGTAACTGTTTCTTAATCTAGCTGGTGATTACTCTGGTGTGTTCACTTTGTAAAAATGTATCATGTTGTACCATGCAAGTAAAAGAGTGAAATGTTTATTTAAAAAATACAGGTACATGGTTTAAACAGTCAACTAATTATGTAAGTTTGTTCTTTTTTTTTTTGAATCAGAGTCTCATTCTGTTGCCCAGGCTGGAATTGCACGGTCACTTAACACTGCAGCCTTGACCTCGTTAGTTCAGGTGTTACTTCCCCCTCAGCCTCCCAAGTAGCTAGGACTACAGGCACACACACCACATCTGGTTAATTTATTCATTTTAAAGTCAAGGTCTAGTTAAGTTGCCTCAGCTGGTCGTGAACTCCTGGGCTCTAGCAATCCTCCTGCCTTGGCTTTCCAAAGTGCTGGAATGGCAAGCGTGAGCCAAGGTGCCCAGTCAAATGTATTTATTTTATTTTAATTTATTTACTTATTTATTACAAAATGGCAGTCTATAACTTGCTAATTCCAATTTCAACATCTCATTTTGCCTCTTTAAGCTGGCTATTTTTGGTGCTAAATACAGGTCGCTAAATAACATATGTTTTTTGCTGTTTATATTTTAATAACCTGTATTATCTTTTGAGTCTCACCAGGTAGATAAAACAATAGCTTTCTTTCCAGATGACATCATTTCAACCACATATGCATGTCCTTAATATATTCTTATCATTCCATTTCATCTTATAGTCATAACATTAATTTGGTTCGATCAATATCTAGCATTTGCAAAATTGCATCTATGTAAGTGCTATTCATAGCTAAGTCATTTGGCAAACTATGATAAATTTTTCCTATATAATTTTTTTATGTTCACCAAAATTAATATTTGTCATGTTTTTACTTTTACTTAATTTGTTGCATACTTCTTACTAAGACAATCTCATTTTTTTCAATGATCAAAATTTTATTTGGAGGCATTCAGATAGATTAAATATTCTATTGATTTCTTGTTACTAATAATATGACCTCTGCACCACAGTTAACCTGAGCACTGTCTTCACCATCATATTTTTCCCTTGCTCTATTTTTCTTCTGTGACAGGATCTCCTGCTTCTACAAGTCATATTTTTCCTTATCTATAGGCTATATTTTATTCTTTCTTTTTTTTTGCTGAGAAAATTATATAGTAACTTCCTGAAATGGAATGGGTGCTTGAGAGGTTATTCTGAAGAACACACATATGTGAAAAGGTCTTTATTCCAACAATGGATGTTTGGCTAAGTACTGAATTTTAGTGCTGAAAATCATTTCTTCTAGAATTTTGAAGACCATTTTACTGCCTTCTAGCTTCCAATGCTATCTAAAGCCTAAAGCTAGTCTGATTGACTCAACGTTTATAACCTAAATTACATATTAGTCTAGAATCCTAGAGAAATTCCTTTATGTCTTGACGGTAGTATTTTCTGATGCTCTTTGCTCTGGGTTAGAGAAGCGCAACGTTTTGGGGGGAAAGGGTCAGATAATATGTATTTTTGGCTTTGTGGGCCATACAACTACTCAACTTTTTCATGTTGTAAAGCAACACATAGACCATACATAATCATATGGGAATAAGTGTGTTCCAATAAGCTTTTTTTTGTTGTTTTTTCAAAAATGTATGGCAAGTCAGAGTTGGCCCATGAGTCATAGTATGCAGGCATCTTGTCTAGGGCATTGCTCATCTATTGTGCTAGTTATTTAGTGGATCTTTTTAGTTGATAAATTTATATGCTGGGTTATAAGAAAATTTCCTAAAACTATTAAATTCTCAATTTTCTGCTTTTAAGTTTTCTGTTTTCTTTCTCTAAAACTCCTGTTATTTACATATTGGTTCTTCTCTACTGAACTTACCAATTTTCTTTCCTATATTTCATATTTTTTGTTTTATTTTTTGTTCTGGTAGACTTGTTTATGTTTACTTTCCAAAATTTCTATTGAGTTTTGAAAAATTTCTAGTAGATTAGATCCTGTTTAATAACACACGTTGTTGTTTTGTTTTTTATTCTGTTTTTTCCCCATATCTTGCAATATCTTCTTTTAGCTTTGAAAATATGAATAATATCAGTGCATAATTTGTTTTTTTCCAAGTTTCTTGTGCTCTGTTTAATTTGCCTTTTAGGTATTTTATGTAATAAGTTTAATTAGATGATTAGTAATTCTTGGTTGCCTTATCATATTTAAACATTTGGGATTCAAAAAATTAAAACACAGTGGATCCTATGAAATATGAACCTCATCTTTGACAGATCTGAGGTCATTTAGTTGTACAACCTTGGATGTTAATATCTTAGTGTCTGTTTCTTAGGCTTGTGGGATTCCCTAAATATTATTTCACCAAAATCCTATTTGGAGAATGAGGATTCTGGCAATGGTTGTGGGAGCACTGGTTTCTGAGTGAGAAAAGCACATCAGGAGTCTTAACATCAAAACACAAATATTAACTTAATCTCCTTGTTTTTCACTTTGCTACCTCCAAACTTATTAATGCCTCCTGGCTCCAAGTCCAGAGACCACTTTTTCCAGAGAACCAACATACAATTTTTTTTTTCAGACGGAAGTAAAAGTAATCATTGAGCTTGATGACATTAGAGACAATGTCTAGAAATACAGGAAACTTTCAACCAATCCTCCTTACCATAGCCATGTCATTGACCTGTCTCTATTGACTCCATTACCAGTCATCTAGAACCACATATTAATAAGCCTTGTATTATTTTAGTTGTGTAAGCCATTTTGATTTCTGTTTTTATCTACTACTGATTTAAGATATACTTTTCTTAGAGATGCTAGTTAATTTCTGATCTAACTATCTGCTTTCTAACTTTCTGGATTGTGCTAATATTCTATCGTTTTTTTAATTTTTCACATTCTTATAAGTTTAGTGCCCATTTAATTTCAAACATGTCAGCAATCACACAAGTTTCATATTTTTATATATCCATTGAACAGCAGAGATGTTCAGAGTGGGTCAATGCAACTTGAATGTATAATAATTCCAAGAGACATGCTTAAAGTCAAATAAAGAGAAGCTGAGGCTGGGCTCGGCGGCTCATCCTGTAATCCCAGCGCTTTGGGAGACCGAGGTGAGTGGATTGCCTGAGTCCACGGGTTTGAGACCCGCCCTGGCAACTTGGCGAGACCTCGTCTCTACAATAAATAAAAAAAATTAGCTGGGCATGGTAGCGCTTGCCTGTAGTTTCGACTACTTGGAAGGCTGAGGCGGAAGGATCGCCAGAGCCCAGCGGATCAAGGCTGCGGTGGCCGGGAGAGTGCCACTGCACTCCAGTCTGGGTGACAGAGTGAGACTCCAACTGAAAAAAGAGAGAGAGAGAGAGAGAGAGAGAAGTTGAAAATAACTAAACAGAAACCAACCCACATGCAAATATTAATTGAGATAAAGTTGTTGCTCTTGAAGACCTTCCAAAGGAACAAATTTGGAGAGAGAAGACAGTGATACTGATGACCATGACCCTGTGAAGGCTTAGGCTAATGTATCTGTCAATGTTTTAGTATTTAGCAAAAAAGTTTAAGGAGTAAAATGAATAAATAAATAAAGCTAGAAAAAGCTTACTGAATACGGATGTAGAGAAAGAAAATATTTTTGCACAGCTGTACTGTGAGTTTTTGTTTTAAGCAAAGGGTTGTTATTAAAAAGTAAGAAAGTTTAAAAAATCAAAAAGTTCATTTTATGAAGCAAGTTATATTAAGCTAATTTTAATTTATCATTGAAAAAAGAAAACATTTTAAAAAATAAATTTAGTGTGGTCTAAGTATACAGTGTTTACAAAGTCTATGGTAGCATACTATAGTATTCACTTAGTGTTTACTCGCTGACTCAGCATGACCAACTTCCAGTCCTACAAGATCCATTTTTTGTAAGTGTCTTATATAGGTGCACTATTTTAAAAATCTTTAATTTTGTAGTTTTTTGTGTTTAGATATATTTAGACACACAAATATTATTGTTTTATAGTTGTCTACAGTATTTAGTACAGTAACATGCTGTCCAGGTTTGTAGCCTAGAAACAATAAGACATACTACACATCCTAGGTGTGTAGTAGGCTATACCATCTAGATTTGTTTAAATATACTCTGATGTTTGCAGAACAATAAAATTGTCTAAGAATACACTTTTCAGGATGTGTTCTTATTGATTGTGACCCATGACTATATATCTATGGCTATATATACACATATACTGTATCTATACTACATACATACATATACATCTGTAAATGTATTTAAGAGTAATTGCTTAGACTATGTGCTTTCCCTGCAGTGAGACCAGGGAGAAAGAAGAGTAATTATGGAATTAGTAGCATATGCCACTTCTCTTTCCCTTCTATATTCAACTTCATTTGTCTCCTTTTCTCTTTTAAATATCTTGTGTTAAGCATGCAGTTTCACTAGGTTTGATTTTACTTAATTATTTTTTAATTTCTAATGCTAATGTAGAAACCATTCTTCAACAACAACAACAAAACAATAGAAATGCAAACTCCATCCAGTACTTCTTAGTCCAAATGAAAATATGTAGAATTTACTATATTCTCTAACCACTTTCTTGATGTAATTCAATTTTAGATCCTATTATTTTAAGACAAAAATTATAAGGACTCTCCATTTGCCTGTTAGTTTTCAAAATCATGACTTTAGTTATGCAGCATTTTACTGAATGAATAAAAACATCACTTAATTTAGTCTTTGCTTTACATTCAGTTCACTTATAGTATTTTTATTCCACTAGCTCTTTATTATACTTGGAAGTGACTGTATGGGACAATCACCATAAAGGATAGCTATATTAAGCATACTAATAAGTACATGTACAAAGAGTCTCTTGAATGTTCATGATGGTATTCTTTTCAGTAAGTTTTTATATGCATGTTATTTGATCCTCAGAGAACTTTGAGGCAAATAATGTAGGTATTATTATTCCCATCTTAAAGACATAGACAATTTAGCTCAGATAACAATTTGATTTCTTTAAGATCATTCATTCAGTCAGTAATTGAGCTAGGACTAACAACTGTCTCTTACTTGGGCTCGTAAATGTGCCTCCCAATAAGTACTTGCTCATGGAATGAAATCCAGGTTTTTCATTTTTTGTTTATTGCTTTCTCTTTTTTGTGTATTTGTAACTGAAATATATATAGATATGGAGACATCTATAAACATTGTATTGCAAATATTATTAGTGTTAACATGGGCCATTAAGAGACTTTGTTATAAATTATTCATTATTGAAGACATTGACTATTGCACACACATTCACATATTTATTTGAGGAAGTAGGTGTCACTATACACACACTACATAGGACCAATTGCACCACCTATGATTTCACAGAATTATCTTTATTGTGCATGCTTAAATGCACCTTCTCAGACATGTCCTGAGTAACCTATGTGTATTATTGACTGGCAGAGGTGCTAAGGATACCACCGAAACTAAGAAAAAGCTCTGCCTTTGTAAAAAAAGCAAGAAAAGATGTGGTGAGAAACAGGCGACCTAGCAGTTAGAACGCAGTGTTTTACAAAGGGCTAGAACTACGTGGAGGACATAGAAGTGTGGCCCCTCACACGCAGGTGTAACTGTGGACTTCTTCATGGAGGACGTGGTCCTGGAAAGATGAATTATTTAGTGAGGGAAAATGAAAGAATTCCAGGCAGAGAAAGCTGAAGCAGAGGAAGCACAGTGGTTTGACACTTTACAGGATGTTTGCGGAGCAGAGTTGAGAATCGGTAGAAGGCAGAGGCCTTGCCTGGAGCAACAAGAGCCACGCTCCAAGTACTTCCTGCCTCACCACTGAGCTCCCTTTTTGTGACTTGTGCCTCTCCAATGAGGCCAACCTATCTTGGTTGGTTTGGTCTCCTTGTGGGTTGTGTAGAATAGGAAACAAGGCACATACATATATTGGCAAGTTCTAACTAGCATGCCCTAGTGGGAAACTAGTTTTGCTCTATGACACTGACATACTTAGAACCCAGATTTAAAGGTGTGAAATACAAAACAGAAGCTGGAAAGGAAAAAAACTGCCCTGAACTGCAAGTCTGCTGTGTGCTGGAAAAGAGCACAAACTCTTTTTAATGCATTTTTGCATTTCCTTTTTGTAATAAACATTCAGGTCCACCTGACTATGACCATCTCACAGATGGGGACACCAAAGCTACCAAAAATTCGTCAAGATGGCACAGGTAATTAAATGGGGGTGGCCAGGATGTTTGGGGGGTTTCAAGAAGAGAATGCTTTAACTTAATTAGTTCCGGGGTTGAAAATCAGTTGCTGCTCACAGCACAGCAAGATTTAGCACTTTCCTGACATCTGAAATGGAGTCTGTGCACTGGGGGGTGACCAAACATTCAAGTCGTCGCCCGCTATTAACTCTCTGGGCAAGGAAACACGCGTCTCCATTGATACTGAAAGTCTTGGCGCTCATGGCGAGGCAGCGCCAGAGCATGTGTTTCTCTGTGTCCGTGGCAGGAGGCCACACGCCATGCCTAGGTGCATGTTAACATGACATAAATGTTAATGTCCTGTTCTAAAACCAAAGCCTGCGGGAGAGAGGAAATACCACCCCCGCCGTACCCAGGGCCCGGTGTTTGGATACTGCAGTCTATATTTTGACTCCAGAGTGTGATGACTATGTAACTTTTCACAAGGATTTCATTTTTTCCCTGTCAAGCCACATTATTTTAAGGGTGACAATAACTTGGCTGCAAATGAGCTGAAACCATCAAGGTGATAAATGAGTTTCTGGGGGAGGGAGGCATCGGCCTGGTCCGTACTTTGCAGGACCACACACCTCTGTCCTTCTTCCACCTTCTCAGAAGAACAATGTGTCATAGATCTCCTCTCCCTGCATCCCCCAAGGCCCCTTCCTTGCTGGCCTCCTGCTTCTAAAGGCAATAGAGAACCGTGAGCACTTGACTTTGGAAAATATACCATATTTCACAGTGTGTAGGAAGGGGGAGAAAGAGTTGCTATTTTCCTCTGGCTGTTAGCAAGAATCTGATTAATAAAACTGCCTTGGAGACAACCCCTCACCCAGTTTATTTTCTCTGTCAGCCAGGTCTGTCTCTGAAGTGGGGCTGCCCTGGCCAGCTCTGTGGTCAGCCTCCTTTTTTGAGTTGAAACCTAAGAGTTGTGTCCAGAAGGGCCTGGTGAGCTGGAGAGCTGGATTTCTTGTCAGGAAAGATGACTTTTATACTATTTTACTGGATGAAGTCAGAAGCAGGGAGCAGGTTCTGCTCCATGCTTTTTGTATAGAATCTCATTCTTAGTTAATACATTTACGCAGCTAGGAAAAACAATTTGCTAAAGGATATTTTCCAAGACTTAGCAGTCAGAATTTGAACCAAGAAACGAATGTTCTCGGAAGCGACTTTCCATATTTTCTCCTTTGATTTTGCCCAGTCCTCCATTCAAGATAACATCCATGCCATCCGGAAGTACTGAGAGAGAATGAATTCACCCCATACCATTTGTGGTGGTAAATAAGTGTGAAACAGTTGAAGAGTGTGCCCTTTAGATAAAAACTTTCTATTTGCTGTTATTATATGTAGGGGGCGAGGGGAACACAAAAAAGCTGGGAATGTTTTTTAGAGGGCCGGCCCCTTGTAGTACAGGCTTCCTTCCCTAGGTAAGTGTTCTGGGAAACTACCATCATCAGTGTAACAGCTAGCGTTAGCGCGAAAGACTGTTTTCGGCTTCAGTGAATTTTTTTGGAGATTCTTTCAACACATTTGCTCATTTTATGTTGAGCAATTTACAAGTGTACCTGCCCACACCACACCAAAAATTTCATGACTCCCATGCCTCACCCTCTCTATTTACCCCATCTTGCCTTGAGTGACTTTTTTTGTTTCCCTGGATGAAGAAAACCTTCAAAGGGGAATGTTATGCCGATGTGGAAGATGGGAAACAAAAAATGGCAGAAGCACTAAAGACATCAAAATTGATGAGCTCAAAAAATGGTTTTGGGTGTCTTGGTAGGAGTATTGCCTTAAACAAAGAGAACTTTGAAGGTGACTGAAGTTTAAACGTGTTCAAATAAATGCACAATTTTTTATCAATGAATTTCAATTTTTAGGGTGTACGGCCTCATATTTGTTCATCCATGCTACTCATATTTGCTATTATTACTATTTCATTTTTGGATGGGAAAGGAAGAAGGACTTAGGGAGTGGGTTGATTTCACATGCTGCGTTTTGTTCATGCTACTAAGTAAAGGAGAAAGTCTACATACTCGTGAAAACCTTTCATGTCTAATGGGCAAACCGTCTGTGCTAATAGAAGAAAGGAGAGCACAGGTCAACTGACTAAGACGTGACAAAGGGATGGCCTCTCTTTAAGAACAGTCAACTACAAGGGCAGAGTTCAATGTTATGAATGGATACAAGGGAAATGTCGTCTATTGCTTCCTTCTGTCCTTTAAAAAAATATTTCATGAAAGTTGAATTAAAAGTTATAGGTTGAGATTCAAGTCCATTGATGAGAATGCATTTTGTGCAATTATTTCTTACATTGTCTAACACAGTCAATAGACTAAGCAACGTGAGGGCACAAATTTTGTCTTACCCAATTGTCTTTCACTGGCACAGGGTATAGTTTCAGGCACATGCTCAATGAATGCCTACAAAGTTAATCAATTACAAATGAGAGAGGTGAATCCTTTAGCTTCTTTCGGCTTTGGTTTTTTTTATTATTAAATATGTATAAAAATTCTGGCCTGATTGGGCTTCTGTGAGTATCCAATAAGATAATCTTCATTAAAGGCATTGTGCTAGCTGGGCTTGGTGGCTCAGCCTGTGATCCCACGTCTTGGGAGGCTGAGGTGAGTGGATTGCCTGAGTCTGCGGGTTCGGGACCCGCCTGGGCAACTTGGCGAGACCTCATCTCTACAATAAATCAAAAAATTAGCCGGGTGTGATAGTGCAGGCCTGTAGTTCCAGCTACTTGGAAGGCTGAGGCGGAAGGATCGCCAGAGCCCAGCAGGCTGAGGCTGTGGTGGCCGGGAGTGGCCACTGCACTCCAGTCTAGGCGACAGAGTGAGACTCCAACTCAAAAAAAAGTCATTGTGCTAATTATAATACAATTTCTGAGAATATATTAAAAACCTTAAATGATATATAATAGAATTAATTTGTGAGTAATTATGGGACATATAACAAAAACTCAAAAATCAATCTCCAGTCTCACTTTGCCTTCTGAAATTGAGACTTCAGTTATTAACTTCCTACTTGATATTGCCACGTGGTTATCTTAATAGTATCTAAAATTTACTGGAAAAAAATTCGTTCTACATGCTTCCTTCAAATTTGCTCCTTTCTGGTTTTTGATTCTTAGAAAATGTCACCAATGTTATCCTAGCTGCTCAAACCAAAACTTGGAGTTTTCTTTAATTAATCTCTTTTTCCACACCCACTTCATTATAAGCAAGTTCAGTCAGTTCCACCTTTGAAGTGTGTCCCAAATCCTTCCTCTTCTAACAACCTTCACAGTGACCTCTTTCACCCAGATCATCACTTCTCTCCTAGACTCTGGCATGGCAAGCTCCTTCTACTCTAACTCACCAGAGGGGCCTTTTGAAACGCACATCACATTATGTGACTCCTACTCAACTCTTCCCAAAAGCTGGTCTCCTATTGCACCACAAGTTACATGCCCAGCATGTCTTTCTCCTAGATAGTCTCTTTCTTCATTCTCTCTATGGACCTCTCACTCTTTTTTGGCTTAGTTAACGCAAAGACAACCCCTCACTACCCTCACTCGGTTTATTTTCTCTGTCAGCCAGGTCTGCATTTGAAGTGGGACTGCCCCTGGCCAGCTCCGTAGTCACTTTGCTTTTTGGCTTGAAATCCAAGAGTTATGTTTCAAAAGGGCCTTCATGCGATTCTTTGCCCATCTCACGTTTTCTTAAATCAGAATCTTGATATTTGCTGTTACCTCTGTTTGAAGTCATCTTCTTGCAGATATTTTGATGGCTTCATTATCTTATTCACATTTCTGTTTTGCCACCACTTCACCATGGATTCCTTGGAAGATTATAAGAACCTACTCTCCACATCTCATCACGTTCTCTTATCTTGTTTTGCTTTATTTTCTTCATAGCACTTAACAGTTTCTGACATTTTGCCATATATTTATTCATTTAATACTACCTATCTGTTTCCAAGGTAATGGATGTTTCAGGGCATCAGGACCTTGTTCTATATTATTTATTACTATATCCCCAGCAGTATTTACCTATTCCACACCTATTTGTCTCATGTTTATTATATTTCAGGCAGAGTTTTAAGGAAGAGAGCAGTAACAGATGAGACAAAAACCCCTGTCCATTTGGAGTTCACATTCTATATGTGAGGAGATAGACCATAAACACAATAAACCACATAGTGGTAAGTGCAATACAAAACATAAAGTAGACAAGGAGGACGGAATGTAACTGCAGCAGCGGGGCATGCAATTTTAAATTGGTGGTTTGAGAGGAGCTCATTAACTAGACAGCATTTGTTCAAAGACCTGAAGGATGTAGGGAAGCCATCGGGTAAAAGAGCCCTCCAGGCAGAAAAAGTAAGTTAAAAAGCCCTGACATTTTTTTCAGACACAATGTAGAGTTCAGAGTGACTAGAGAAAAATGTAAAACATGAGAAAACAGAGGAAGATTAGGCCAGGTAGGTGGGGAGGTTCACAGTATGCATGATATTGTGGGATAGCATATGGATACGAATGTTAGGGTTTTTTGTTGGTTTTTTGTTTTTTTGCAGGGGTGGGGAAAGAGAATTGGAAAGTCATGGGAGGGGTTTGAACATATGACTGACATTATACAACCTTATATTTTGAAAGTCTTGCCTGCTAAAAATCAATAGTAGAGAAGCAATCCAGAAATAGGGAGAGTAGTTAAAAGGCAATTGCAATAATCAAAGTGAGAGAAGATGGTGACCTGAATAGCATGGGGGCACTAGCTAAAAGAGTTTGTAAAGGGTAGTCAGGTTCTGTACATTTTGAATGAGAGCCAAGATTTTCTGATAATTGTCTATAGGGATTTTTGAGATAAAGGTGACTCAAGATGAATGAAATGAGATCATCAAGAGAGGGCACGCCGAGTAATAAAAGAAATCCAAGGATTGATTCCTGGAACAGTCAATATTTGAAATACAAGTATAAAGTGTTTTTACATAGTTGTAACATTCTGAGTAGTATCCCTATATCTCATAGGCAATACATGTTAAAGATATTATTTTAATCAAGTCATCACTGATTAATTACTGAAATACACACACACACGGTGCCAAAAAATACACATATTTTAAGAAAAAAAATTGTATTAAAATTGAAATAATCAACATATACCGAAAACAAAAGATGAATACAAGTCATGTTTGACTTCCGCAATTACAAGCGGTTGTCGAAGTGGTTACCATCAGCGTCCAGACACTTCTGATTACGGCAAAATACCGCTTGAGCACCATTCACCAAAGTGTCCACTTGTATCACTTGCACACGTTGTTTTAACTTCTTCCTAAAGTACCACCAGTATAACTGGTTTTCTATGGTACTCCACATCCTTCATTGTCCCCTGTAGCTATAAGTCAAGAGGTGTTAAATAAGGAGAATGTGGGGGAAACTCAACCACACCTCTTCCTTCTACCCATTGTCGTGGCAAATTCTCATCGATGCAAGATCTCACATCTCAGTGGAAGTGCAGTGGGGTGCCATCTTATTTCAAGTAAGATCATTCCCCCAAAATTTATGAATTGCAGGTAAAATGGATGTGCGTAGCACATCTATGTACACTTGGCCATGTTTGATAGACTTCTGTGGCGAGCGTGTGAACTCTTCCAACACCGGTTGTTGTGCAAAGCCTCCTGAATCTTCCCTTCTGCACAACACACACAGAGAATGCATCTCACACTCATCATGAATGCAATTGTTAGGCCTGTCGGAGGGACGTTCTGTTGCATACTCATGCCCCCACTGTCACTGTACTTCCACAACGTTCTCAAATTTCAAACATCACTTCAAAATGATCTTGCACTCCTCCAGCGACAGCCATGCTTCCCCATTTTCTTGGACTGCCCTGCCTGTGGCATGGCGATGCTAGCGTTCATTTGACAAACGCCATGTTTTGAGCGAATGCCATACTACACATTGCTACCACAATGCAATTCAACTTCAAAAAGTAATACATATATAACATCTCTTAAAATGTGTATACATTTTTTTGGCACCTGCAGGGGGTGTGAGTCTGTGTGTGTATGTGTGTGTTTCCCACATGTATTTCGGTTTGTTACCAGGGACGAACATATCAAGGTCTGAAATATGGCAGTGCATAATAAGCAATAGACACTGATTTAAGAGATATTTTCATAGTAGATACATACGTTTTGTGAGAAGTCTGAAACTGATTTTACTCTCGTTGGCATTATAGTTTGCTCTTTGAGGTGACTCACTTTTTAAATTTATGTACATTTATTTTAAAAGAACACATATCCCTACTATAAATCGTATCACTCATCATAAATATACTTATAAAAGAAAAATGATTATGTATTTAAAATGTTTATCTGCGTACTCACCCTGAATATGACCAATGGCACATGTATTGCACTTTAATAAAATGAATTAAAAGATCAAAAAAAGAGAACTATATGAACACTGGCATGGCCCCACTCAGCAACTCTGGCTATTGGACAGAGGAGTTGGCCTCTCGACATTGATTCCTTTCTCTTTCCTCACTGACTAACCATACATGTGATTTGGAGAATTTCATTAGTTCAGGGGTGAGCCTGAATATTAAAAGGTGATTCAGACCTTTTACCAAAGATTTTTGCAGACATGGACATATGATGGAATTCTGCCCAACAAGACATGAGTAAAAGGTCTTTGGAGCTTCCCTGGATTTTTTTCCCTCACTTTTAAACTACTCATTCTCACTAAACATGAGAAAAGAAGTGCACCTCTTCAGTTGTTATTGGTGGTCCTCTTATACCTACAAACTCTATACATGATATCTCCAAACTAGAAAGGTATCAATGTCTCTCAATAGTAAAATAAGCAAACAAATTGCAATTAACTTAGAGTAGGCTTAAACATGATGAAATAATCACTGCTGCTCCTGCAAGCCAGGTGGATGAATATCATAGACATAAAGTTGAATGCAGGAAACAGATCCCAAAGAGAATGTACCCTATGATTTATGCATGTTTCTAGAACTGGAAATAAGCAGTTTGCTCCCATAGAAGTTATTATAGTACTTCCTTTTGGAATGGAGACACTGGGGGCCTCTGAGCTGGTGAGAGCAATCTTGATCTGCTCTGTGGACATACAGGCAAAAAGGCATTGAGCTGTGCATGTGTGATTGTACGCTTTGCTGTGTGAATGAACAAATTTACCTAAAAGTGAATATTCAGCTCTACTACGGAGGAATTAGTTTTAAAAAGAATATGGAAAACATAAGAGGCTTAGGTAATGTAAGAAAAATAATCTGACATATGTTCCTTCAATTACTTTTAACAAATATAAATTTTAATATGGCTATTAGTACTTGGAACTTGAATACAGCCCATTTGTTCTTATTAGGAAGTTAGTATTTTCACATTTATTTTAATGTTATAGTCACATTATCTTCAGAGTTATTGATGAATTAATGTTGGAATATGCTATGTATGTGCATAGTCCAAAATCCAAATGATGCAACTTACAAATAGAATCAAATTATAATTAGTACACCAGAAGTTTTTCATAAATTATTAGTAATGTTCCTGGATTATGTGATTGGTTTAGCTGCACTCATTATATTTTAAATAATTTTTTAAAAAATAAATCATACAAAACAGCAAAATAAGAAAGATGACAATGTGTGAACCGATAATCATCATCATCATCATATGACTTGCACTGAGAGTAATGAGTAATTAAATTCTGTATTCTTGAGGCACAATATAACATAATAAAATGACAGCTGCAAATTATATTAAAAATTAATTTTACTTCCTGCATTTTTTCCTCCTCTTATGCATTATTTTAGAGAAATAGTGAAGCATTTCTCCCTTTCTTTTGTAATTTGCTTCTTTCACTATTTTGATCTCCCTTCATATTTACTCGTAAGGAAGTGTTTCACTTATTTGAATAACTGCTTAGTCGTTTATTGTATAAATGTACCATAATTTCTACAACTGGGATTCTATGAATGCACATTTACAGTGGACTAAATAGTGTGATATTGCAACGGTGCCCTAATATCCATGTACATATGACCACATGTAGATGATCTATTTCTGAAAGTGAAATTGCTGAGTCAAAGAGTATGTGCGTTTCAAATTCTGATAGCTATGGAGAAATTTCATAGAGATTGCACCAACTGGAACTCCCACTAACAATATGTAAGTGCATGGTCCCCCTTGCCAACAGAATGTGTTTTCAATTTCTTTACCTTTGTCAAGCTAACTAAAAAAATGACATAGCATTATCACTTTAATTTGCTTTTTGTTTATAACACATACTATTGAGCATCTTTTCAGTTGTGTAAGAGCTCTATTTATTTTTTTTCCTGTGGATCATATGCCAATGTCATTTACTTATTCTCTTGTGTTGCTGCACTTTTCCTTTCTAAATAAATAAAATTAAACCTTTGTGACCTTTGTTACAAATATTTTCCAGTGTGCTGGTTGTCACTTAGGTTGTTTTCTTCCATTAAAGCCTTCCTTTTTCAGCTTTAAATTTATTAAACTTGGTGTTCTTTTAGAACCTCTGGACTTTTTGTAATACTAAGAAAGAGCTTCTTCACTCCAATTTTTAAAATTATTTATTTTATTACTAATGTGATTATGATTTGGGGGGAGGTTAAAATGATCAAACCATCTGGAGTTTATTGTGATGCTAGGAGTAGGACAAGAATATAACTGATGTTTATTCCAGATGGCTGCCAGTTTGTTCTGCTACCATCTATGGAGCAGGATCTTTTTACTGCAATGATATATAATGTCACATTTGTCATATTGTAAACGCCAACATATGTTTGAGTTTCTCTCTGGATACTCCCCTCTCTTCTGTTTGTTTGCCTCTACATATACATGTGCCATGACTACTCTTGATGAGTTCTTTTATAAGATTTAATATTATGTGGGATTTGTCCACACCCTCACTGCCTCTGATCCCCAGAATATTCTTAGTTCTTTTGAAGTGAGGTATGTTGGTTAAACTTCTGGACTCTGAAGTCAGACTGTTTAGGTTCAAACACAGCCTTTGCTGTGTACAAGCTATGCGAATTTGGAGAATTTAGTTAACCCGTGTGTCTCTTGAAATTATCATGTATAAATGTGTGGATAAAATAATGTTTTATTCTAGAAGCGTTGATGAAAGTGTATCATTTAATACATGCGCAATGCCTAGAAAAACACCTGATACAAAGTCAATAGTAATTTAATTATGATCCTTGTTTGCTTGTATTTTTTCACCTGAAAAATATCACTGTTGCTTAGTTCTAAAAAACACATTGATGGGCAACACTCTGGGGTTTCCTCCCACTGTGGGAGCTTTTCTTTCCTCTCAATAAATCCTCCTTTCTAAAAAAATGATATTTTTATTATTATTGCATTAGGATTATAGATTAGTTTAGAATAAATTATACATCCATGATATTAAATCTTTCTATCTAATCACAAGTAGCATTTCCATTTATTCTTCTGGGACTTTCTCCTAAAGTATAGATTTTTTTATATATATATATTTTTTTTGAGTTGGAGTCTCACTCTGTCGCCCAAACTGGAGTGCAGTGGCTGCTCCCGGCCACCGCAGCCTCGACCTGCTGGGCTCCGGCGATCCTTCCGCCTCAGCCTTCCAAGTAGCTGGAACTACAGGCACGCGCTACCACGCCCGGCTAATTTTTTTTATTTATTGTAGAGATGAGGTCTCGCTTGCCCAGGTGGGTCTCGAACCCGCGGGCTCAGGCAATCCACTCACCTCAGCCTCCCAAAGGCGCGGGATTACAGGCTGAGCCACCGAGCCCTGCTTTTTTCTATATTTTTTAACATAGATTTTGCTATCTTTTATAAAAATTTTCTGTACTTTCATATTTTATTGCTGTGTAATATTATCTTGTATCAGGTTTTAACTGATTGTTGGTTTTTTATAGGAAAACTATAAAACCTTTCATAGCAAAGCTATTGCATATATTAATTTTGAACACAGCAACTATTTAATATTTACTATGAAAAGTGAATTTGAAATGATAGCATTTATTTTAATAAAACATTTAAAATAATGCCCTTATTCTTCTTCAAGAAATGTAAACATTCATTGGCAAATCCTTGATGAGATAAATGGGACAAAATAAGCAACTTACTTATTGTGAATTATGCATCCTCAAACTTTTTTTGATAATATTTTTAATTTTATGCAAAAGATTTTATTTTGCATAAAATAATTTATTTTTAATAACATTAAAAATTTCCCGGAATACCAGCACTTTCCCACTCTTTTAAAATCTCATTTCAAGGATCCACCAGGTGTGGTGGCCCATGCCTGTCATTCCAGCACTTTGGGAGGCTGAGGTGAAAGCCCAGGGGTTGAGGCTAGCCTGGACAACTTGAGGAGCCTTCATCTCTATAGTATATCAAAAGATTACATGGGTGTGGTGGTGCATGCTGGTGGTTCCAGCTACTTGGAAGGCTGAGGCAGAAGGAGTGCCTTAGCTCAGCAGGTTGAGGCTGCATGCCACTGCACTCCAGTCTGGGCAACAGAATGAGACGCCTACTCAAAAAAATAAAAAAACAAAATTAAAAGATCAATTTGGTTTTTGTTGTTGTTATTGTTTTGTCTAAATTATGGATTGATTAATTGATTTTAGAGTTGTGAGGTACAAGTGAGGATTTATGACATAAGAGGGCTGCAGGCAGGTAAAGCGTGGACTTCTAGCTGGCCCTCTCTTTCCCGATGGTGGACCAGGTACTCAGTGTGTGCCACCTGCCTCCCTCCCTCCTCCATCTCCTCCTCCTCTAGTATTGTCTAGCATCTGCCTATGTCACCCTAGTTCTCTTTTGACCAGTGATCAGGGTCTACTTATGAGTGAGAACATGTGGTAATCAGTTCTTTGTTTCTGTGATTGTTTACTTAGTATGATCGTCTTCAGCTGCACCCACATTGCTGTGTAGGCCATGATTTTGTTCTTTATGGCTGCAAATATTCCATGTATATGTACCACATTTTCTTTATCCAGTCAGCTTTTGGTGGGCATCTGGGTTGGCTCCTGAGTTTTGCTATTGTGAAAAGTACTGCAATAAACATGTATGTGCAGAAGTCTTTTTGTAGAATAATTTATGTTCCTCTGGGTATATTCTAAGAAGAATTGCTGGATTGTATGAAAGCTCACTTTTTAGTTCTTTGAGAAATATTCACACTGTTTTTCACGAAGGTTGAACTAGCTTACATTCCCACTGACAGTATAGAAGTGTTCCCTTTCCTCTGCAGCTGTGCCAGCATCTGTTGTTTTTTTACTTATTAATGGTAGCCATTTTTGCTGTTTTTAGGTGGTATCTCATTATAGTTTTGATTTGCATTTCCTTAATGATTAGCAAGACTGAGCATTTTTTTGTGTGTGTTTTTGGCTGCTTGTATGTCTTTCTTCGAAAAGTGTCTGGTCTTGTCCTTAGTCCACTTTTTAAAGTTTTGTTTTGTTTTCTTTTCTTTTCAATTTATTTGAGTTCCTTGTAGATCCTGGATGTTAAGATTTTGTCAGATGAATAGCTTTCAAATATTTGTTTCCTATTCCATGGGCTATCTCTTTACTCACTTGATGGTTCTTTTTGCTGTGCAAAAATGTTTCAGTTTGATAAAATCTCACCTGTCAACCTTAGCTTTTATTGCATTTCTTTTGAGGACTTGACCATTAATTAATTGCCAACTCCAATGTCCAAGAGGGTGTTCCCTAAGTTTTCTTCTAAGGTTCTTATATTTGAAGTTTTACATATAAGATCTTGATTCATTCAAGTTAATATTTGTATATTGCAATATGTAGGGGTCCAGTTTCATTCTTTTACATGTGGTTAGCTAGTTTTCCCAGTACCATTTGCTAAATATTATCTCCTTTCCCCAATGTTTGGTATTGATGGTTTTGTCGAAAATGAGTTGGTTGAGGAACTATGGATTTATTTCCAGATTCTCTGTCTTGTTCCAATGGTCTATTGTTTATTCCTGTACAAATACCATGCTGTCTTGGTTACTGTAGACTTGTAATAAAGTTTAAGGATTGGAAATATAATGCCATGCCTCTGGCTTTGTTCCTTTTGCTGAGGATTGCTTTAGCTATTCATTCTTTGTTTCTGCTTCCACATGAATTTCTGTGTTGTCTTTTTTAAGTCTGTGAAAAATGATATTGGCAATTTGACAGGAATTGCATTGAACCTGTGGACTGCCTTGGTAGGATGGACATCTTGATGACTTTGATTCTTCCAATCCACAAACATGGGATGTTTTTCCATTTGTTTGTGTTATGGTTGATTTCTTTGAACAGTGTTCTGTAGTTCTCATTGTAAAGGTCTTTTACTTCTTTGAGTGGATGGATGCCAAGGTATTTCACTTTTTTGTATGGCTATCGTGAATGGAATTGTGTTTTTTATTTGGTTTTCAGTCTGCTTATTATTGATGTATAGAATTGCAAGTGTCTTTTACACATTGATTTTGCATTTGAGACTTTACCAAAGTTGTATATCAGTGCAAGGAGTTTCTTGACAGACTCTCTAGGGTTTTTTAGGTAAAGAATCATATCACCCACAGAAAGAAATAACTTATAAGAATATAAAATGTGCAACCACTATGGAGAACAGTATGAAATTTTCTCAAAATTTAAAGTAGAATTACTATATGATTCACCAATTCCACTTATGAATATATATCTAAAAGATTTAAAAATAGAATCTTGAAGTGATATTTGCATAGTTACATACATTGCAGCATTATTCACATTGAATAAAGAGGGATAACTTAACTTCCTCTTTTCTGATTTGGATATTCATGATTTTCTTCTCTTGCTTGATTACTCTGGCTAGGACTTCTAGCACTATGTTGAATAGAATGAGTGAGAGTGGGCATCCTTGTCCTGTTCCAGTTCTTAGGGAGAATGCTTCCAGCTTCTGCTGGGTGAGCATGATGTGGACTGCAGGTTTGTCAGAGATGACTCTTATTGCTTTGAGGAATGTTCCTTCAATGCCTAGGTGTTCGAGGGTTTTTATCAAGAAGAGATGGTGGATTTTATTGAGTGCTTTTTATGTGCCTAATGACATAATCATGTGGTTCTTGGTTTTGTACCTGTTAATGTAATTAATAGACTTAAGAATGTTGAACTATGCATCCTGGGAATGAAGTTCATCTGGTCATGATGGATAATCCTTGAAACGTGTTGTTGAATATGATTTGCTGAAATCTTGTTGAGAATTTTTGCATCTTTATGTTCATCAGGGAAATTGGCCTGCAATTCTCTTTCCTTGTTGAGTCTTTGCCAATCTGGGGTATCAGGATGATAATAACTTCATAGAATGAGCTAAGGAGAAATTCTTCCTTCTTGATTACCTGGAATTCTTTCAATAGAATTGGTATCAGCTCTTCCTTGTATATCTTGTAGAATTCAGTTCAATCTGATTCAGGACTTTTTGAGAAAGGAGATTCTTATAACTGAGTCAATCTCTTGGAGGTTTATCGATCTGTTTAGAGTTTCTAGTTCTTTCTGTTTCAGCCTTGACAGATTGTATAATCTCAGAAATTTCTCCATTTCCTCTGGATTTTCTAGTTTATTTGCATAGAGATGTTCAAAGTAATCTCTGATAATCTTTTGAATTTCTTCAGGGTCAGATGTGACATTGTCTTTTTCATTTCTAATTGTGTTTATTTGAACTTTCTCTGTTTTTTCCTAACCAATCGGACCAAAGGTCTGTCACTCATATTTATCCTTTCAAAGAGCCAGCTTTTTGTCTTGTTTATCCTTTTTATGATAATTTGGGCTTCTTGGTCCTAAAATTTTGACTTTATCTTTGTGATCTGGATTTTTCCACTGAGCTTAGGATTTAGCTGTTCTTGCCTTTCCAGGTCCCTTAGATGTGATGTTAGGTTGTTTACTTGAGATCCCTCCATTTTCTTGATATGTGCATATAATGTTACAAACTTCCTTTTCAACACCATTTTCATGGTATTCCAGAGGTTTTGATATGGTGTGTCTTTATTTTCATTTGTTTACAGAAATCTTTTTATTTCTGTCTTGATTTCTGTGTTGTTCTGAAAGTCATTCGGAAGTATGTTGCTTAGTTTCCATGTATTTGTATGTTTTGGGGGTTCCTGTTGGTGATGATATTTGCTTTTATTCCATTGTGGTCTGAGAAGATGCTTGGTATTATTTTAACCTTTTGAAATTTGTTTATGCTTGATTTATGCCTGACAATGTGATCAATGTTGGAGTATGTTCCATGGGCTAATGAGTAGGATGTATACTCTGTTATTGTTGGGTGAATTATTCTGTAGATGTCTATTAGGTTCAATTGGTCAAATGTTGAGTTTTTCCTCAGTGATCTGTTTAGGGCTGTTAGCCAGGTATTAAAGACTCTGACATTGACTGTGTGGGTATATGTATCCTCTCTTAGTTTACATAGCCATTGTGTTATAAACCTGGGTGCTCCTGTGTTGGGTGCATCTATATATTTAAGATAAATATTTCTGGTTGGTGAATTGAGCATTGTATCATGTAGTGTCCTTCTGTGTCTTTTTTAAAAAAAACTTTTATTGGTTGGAAGTCTGTTTTGTTTTACATAAATATAACCATTCTTGTTCTTTTTTGTTTTCCATATATATGGAAGATCCTTCTCTAGCCCTTTACTTTGAGCCTTTGGGTGCCTGTGCAGTGAGATGGGTTTCCAAGAATGTTAGATTATGTTTCTTTATCCAGTTTGCTTTCTATACCTTTTTAGTGGTGCATTTAGTCCATTCACATTTAAGTTCATTATTCATCTTTGAGAGTTTATCCCCTTCTTAGTGCTGTTAAGCAGTTGCTTTGCTGCTGCTGCTTTTGCTGCTGCTGCTGCTGCTTCTTCTTCTTCTTCTCCTTCTTTTATTTTTTAGTTGATATGTATGTTCTGTTAACTTTGTGCTTGCCTGAACTTCGGTGATGGTTGAACCATTTTTTTTTGTTTGTTTGTTTCTGTGCTTAGAACTTTCTGAAGCATCTCCTAAAGGGCTATTTTGGAAGAGGTATATTCTCTAAGGACTGGATGTCTGAGAAAGATTTTAATTCTCCTTCATTAATGAAGTTTATCTTGGCAGGGTAGGAAATTCTTGACTTGGATTGTGTATTTTTAAGAATGTTGAAGATGGGACCCCAGGCTCTTCTGACTTGTGGGGTTTCTACTGAGAAGTCTGCCACAATTCTGATGGGTCTTCCCTGGTGGGTGGTCTGTTCTTTTTCTCTCGAATTTATGATCACTTCATTAGTAGAGATAGAGGAAATTTTCTTGGATGACTTCATGGAAGGCTTGTTCTAGGATGTTCTCAGTTTATCCCTACACTCTCAGGGATGCTAATCATCCATAAATTTGGTCTCTTTACATAATCTTACACCTCTTGTAAGATTTGCTCACTCTTTTGAAGCCTTTTCTCCTTGTTTTTGTCAGACTGATTTAGTTTAATATTTTGGTCTTCAAGCTCCAAGATTCTTTCTCTTTCTGGTCTTTTCTGCCTAAGCCTGTTACTGTGCTTTGGAATTCCAGGAAGAAGGAATACTCTATTTCCAGGACTTCAGATTGAACCTTTCTTATACTGGTCAGCTCTTCTTTTATTTCCTGTACTGCTTTTGTTGCCTGGGTGATCCTTGCTCCCAACTTCACATTTTTTTTGTTTTATTTATTGTTTGTCATTTATTTTTAGCTCTTTTAGCCATCCATTGTCTGATTTCTGTCATCAGGGACAGATTGTTCTGGATGGAATCCATTGTTTGGCGTTGAGAGGTACTTTTGTGGATGATGCCTTTTTAAGGCTTTGGGGATTGCTGTGCTTTTTGTTTTTGTTTTTGTTTTTTGTTGGCTGGTTCTCCTCATCTGTGAAAACAATATTCTCTCATTTATTATTTTTTAGTTTTGCTGCTTCATAGTTAGAGATGTTCTAGTTGTCTTAGGGCCTTTTCTGCTGCTCAGAGTTCACACAGGGAGAGAAGGGCCACTCTTCCAACTCCTTCTCTCCTGCTAGGCAGTTCTCAGATCTCAGAGTGACTTCCATGACTGGACCAGCCAGACTGCTTTTTGACCCCCTCATTTGTAACCTCTTTGTGGGGATCAGGAGAGGGTTGAGCCCTCTGGTCTCTGCAGCAACATTGCCAGAGTGATGGCACCTTCTACACTCTAGAAGCACTCCCACAGGATACAGGGCCACCAGATACTCCTCTCAACTCTCCCTCTCCTGCCAAAAGCCAAGCTCAGAATTTAAAAGCAGCAGAATCCCTGCCACAGAGGGACCTGCTCTTCAATCTAGTGGGTCTAGCAGGCAATCCTTTCTAGTCTGAGGGCTGGCCACCAAGCACCACTGGCAAGCACCGGGCAAGTGCTAGCAGCAGGTAAACTTTCCCAGTCTGACAAGCAGGCTATCGTTCTGGTCTGTGGCTTGGCCACCAAACACAGTCAGTAGGGAACACACTCTCAGGGGTTAACTGGACATAGGTGTTTCCAGTTCGGGTGGGTTCTTAGCTTCATGCTCTGTTGGCATTCTGGTGTACCCTACCCAGACTTCCTCCCATGTGGTACTAAAAGCCCATGTGCCTGGGAGACTGTGTCAGTAGCATTCGCCCCCTCTCAAATGCAAGGCAAGACTGTAAATCCTACGCAAGCCTTATGCCTTGTGGGGATAGGGGCCCTTGGCTCCAAAGCAGGCTGCCCTCTTTCATTCCCCTTTGCTCCCTATGTGTCCCAAGAGTCCTCTGTGGGATGTGGGGGTATGTCTTCCATTTAAGCCTGCTCAATCTGCTTGGGGTAACCAGCGACTGGGATTATGCTCCTTGGTCTGCTCTTCAGAAAAAGAGCCAGATGGCTATTCCTGGTTGGCTCGCTTGGATTTCTCTCTCTGACAACTTTTTTAACTTAAAACTTAAAAAAAACAATGACATACCACTACACACCTATTAGAATGACCAAAATCCAAAACACTGATAATACCAAATGCTGACAAGGACAACAGTCACTCTCATTCATTGCTAGTGGGAATTCAAAGGGATACAGCCACTCTGGAAGATAGTGTAGAAGTAAGTTTCTTGCAAAGAAAACTTGCTCTTACTACAACTGCACTCCTAGAAATTTACTCAATTGAAAACACACAGCCACAAAGAAACCTGGACATAAACATTTACAGCTGCTTTATTAATAGTTGCTAAAACCTAGAAGCAACCAAAATATCCCTTATTAGATTAATGGGTAAACTGTAGTACATCACATCCAGACACTTGAATGTCAATTAGTACAAAAATGAGCCATCGAGCCATGAAAAGATGAGGAGAAAACTTAAATGCAGATTACTTCTTGAAATAATTCAATCTGAAAAGTCTAAATACTGTATCATACTATATGATTCCAACTATATGATATTCCAGAAAAGGGAAAACTATGGAGACAGCAAAAAAGATTAGTAGTTGTGAAAGGTTAGGGAGAAATAGGTGAATAGATAGAACACAGATGACTTTAGGGTAGTGAAATTAATCTGTATAATAGTGTGATGGGGGATACGTGTTGTTTGTCAAAACTCATAGAATGTATAATATAAAGAGTGATTCCTAGTGCAAACTATGGACTTTGGGTGTTAACAACTGGTTGATGCAGGTTCATCGATTGCAACAAATGTACCAGGGTGGGTGATGTTGATAGTTGGAAGGCTATGCAGGTACGGGAGAGGAGACATAGGGAAACTGTCCATACTTTCTACTTAATTTTGCTGTAAAAACAACTTAAAAAATAAAATCTATTTAAGAATTTAGGTAGTATTCAAAAGAAATAGTTAACATTATTATACAGAGATAATATCCAAATACAAACACAAGGGTGAATATTATTAGTTCAGCAAGTATTTGCTGATTCCCTTGCACACACAAGTATTTGCTGATTCCCTTCATCCACATTTGCAGATATTAGGGTTATTTAGTCTGAGAGGTAGTTAAAATTCCAGTGAGAATAGCAGACAAATAAATTAATAGTCACAATACAGAGCTATGATAAGAACGATGAGAAAAAAGTGAGTGTTCTTTCCTCTCTTAGTCTTTCTGTTTCTGGCTTCCTGTAAATTTGCAAAGCGAAGGCTAAAAGACAAAGAAACTGCCCTGCTGACTATTTGTTTTCATTTTTCTTCAAAGTCACACCTGTGAACTCAAAGCGCTTGATCACTAACTTTGACCACTGGGGAAGCTGAACTGACTTGCCCCGACCTGTCATGACCTACGTTGAGACTAAATCCAAGCCTAGAGGAAGAGACATTGGTGTGGGAAGAGCCCTAGTTCAGTTGTATTTGTCAAAAGAGGGTCTCAGGGATGTCTCTCTGCAGTGCAACCTTCTCTCTGTGTACTTCATTTTTTTAAGACACTTGGAGTCATTAAATGACACTTGGTGTGCATTTATTTCCTTTACTGTACTCGGCCATTTAAAATATTTATGTCATAATGTCTAGTGGTAGGTAGTGAGTCTGCTCTAATAATTTCCACAGTTAAGTAAGAGTATGAAAGATAACATAATCGGTTACCAATATTTATAAAACTAACTAACCGGGCACAGCAGTTTTGATCAAAGTGAATAGGATGCCTGTTCTGATCACAGATGTCTGGAAGGGAAAGAAGCAGAAGATTTTGCAAACTACTTACTAATTCGCCACTCATTCATGTGCTGCAGGCTTCAAAAAATACTATTTACCTGTCCCTAATATTTAGTATTACCTTGGAAAAGTCACTTCCTGTCTCTGTTTTTTCATTTCTTGAAATGAGAATATTAGCCTAGTTGCGTAGTCTTCCACCCTGGTTGCACACCAGAATTCTCTAAAGAGTTTTTTAAAATGATAACTCTCAGGCTCTATCTCAAATTAACTAAACTCAAACATTCAGGGATAGGCTTGAGTTTGGGTTTTTTGTTTTGTTTTGATTTTTGACCTTGAATGTACCAGCCTTCATGGAGAACCAATTGGAAAGAAAATTATATACACATTTTAAAAGATGTTATCTATGTGTTACTTTTAGCTTACCATAATCAGAAATATCTGGACACTGAAGGCACTCACTTTGAGCACCTCTTGCAATTGCAGAAGTCAAACGTGCCTTGTATTCATCTTTTGTTGCTGGCATATATTGAGTATTACAATTTTAAAACAATTTTTTCCTTTCTTCAAATGTGTATACATTTTTTAGCACCTTCTGTATTTAAACAGCTCAATTTGTTTAAAACTTTTAATTAATTTAATACAGATTGAAGATATGTTGAGTGTTAAACCATGTAGAAATTATTGTAGGAAAAATGCCAATTACTAGGCCTGACCACAGAGCTTCTGAAATAGAAACTTCTTTCTTTTTTCTTTTCTTTTCTTTTTTTCGAGTTGATGTCTCAAACCATCGCCCGGGCTGGAGTGCAGTGGCATGCTCATGGTCATCCCAGCCTCAACCCGCTGGACTCAGGTGATCCTTCTGCCTCAGCCTTCCAAGTAGCCTGTACTACAGGTGCATGTTACCACGCCAGTCTACTTTTTCATTTACTGTATAGACGAGGTCTCGCCACGTTGCCTGGCTGGTCTCGAACCCATAGGCTCCGACAATTCTCTTGCTTCAGCCTCCCAAAGTCCTGGGATGACAGGCTGAGTCACTGACTCTGGCCTTTGAAGCAGAATCTTAAATGTGAAGAATAGCAACAGGACTGCCTACGTAATTTGTGGGGCCCAGGCCAAAATGCACATGAGGATCCTTTGGTGAAAATCACTAAGGATTTCAAGATGGTGGCAGCAGTGCATTAAACCAAATACAAGTCCCCTCTAAACAAGGGGCCCTGTCTGATGGCACAGGCTACACATCCGTGAAGCTGGTCCTTCACTGAAGTTTGCCGCAAACATTCCTCAAGTCGATTTGGTAGGTCACCCTGTTTGGTAACCACTGTTGTGGAAAATTAAAAGATAAATAATTCACCATGTGTATCTTAATGCAGTGGGAAGAATAGAGCAACACAAGTCAATGGGCTGTTTGGACACCTTTGAATATAAAGTACATAGTGTCACTTAGGATTTCTTAAATACAGTGAGGTTTTATTGAGAATATGCAGGAGGAAATTGTGAAGAGCAGATTCTTAGAAGAATAAGGAAACTCTAGTGCAAAAAGTCTGGTATTCCCTGGCACTGCTTGTTAGGGGCATTTGAAATCCTGGACAACTTGGTGAGACCTCATCTCTACAATAAGGCAAAAAATTAGCCAGGCATGGTAGCGCGAGCCTGTAGTTCCAGCTACTTGGAAGGCTGAGGCTAAAGGATCCCCGGAGCCCAGCAGGTCAAGGCTGCGGTGGCCGGGAGCAGCCCCTGCACTCCAGTCTGGGCAATAGAGTGAGACTCCAACTCAAAAAAAAAAAAAAAAAGAAAAGAAATCCAAGGAGTTCTACAAACCAGCCGCTCGAGTTAGAACTCTGCTGCTTGCAGATGACAGAAAATTTAACCCACATTCATATAAAACAACTGCATTGGCTCACATGACAGAATGGCCTGTATGTAGGGTTGACCTGACGTGCCGGACACAGAACTTAGATCTCCATTCTTGACTATTTTTTCCTTGTTTTATTGGTTTCTTCCTTAGACAGTTTCTCCCTTATGGTATTAGAATGCTGTTGTGGCTACTTTAGAACTTTATGACTGTCTGTAAGGAAGGCAGTTTGTTTCTCCAAGAGTCAAACACTCTTCTCTTCCTTGACAGTGACTCAAATGATTTCCCGTCCAATTACAGTAGACTTAAAGATAAGACATAGTGATTAGCACAGGCCCATCTGAGATTTTTAAGGAAAAGTTATTTTTATCTTTTATATAGATGAGGAAATTGGCGTAGATAGGTTATAGCTTGCCAAGGTCACAAAGCTAGTGAGAATGAGACTTGGATTTGAACCTGGGCTCTGGATTTCAGGACCAACGTTGTTAACCACATATCCTCTTAAAAATGTGTTAAATATTTTTCCACGATTTCTTCTTCCTTATAAATTCAGCTTTCTCAGAACTTTGGAACACCTGTGGCCCTCTTGACTCCTCTCTATCATCTCATGTCTTGGTACCAGCTGTCAATTCTCTATTTTTCTCCTTTTTTTTGGTTTTGGACTCCTGATTGAGAGAATATAATTAACCTAGCTTGATTTTGTTTGAACAGAGCTTTACGTCTAAGGCCTCCTCAAAGGCCATAGGGCAGCCTACTATGGTAGCTCAGGAGTTTTTGCCTCGTATAACACCCTCTATCAAGCGAAGGCTGGACCCAGTGGTGTAATATTCAAGCTGTCTCCCCTTCCCTTTCTCTTTGCCGACTATTTTTCCACACTCAGCTGGCTAGGAGCAGGGCCATTTCCCTTAGAAGTAAGTGCTAGAATTTATCTGTGAAGTACACAAATGTGTACTGGAAAGTTTACTATGAGGCAAGCAAAATATGTGCCCTAAGGCCGGCTCAAGCACAGCGATGCAAACATTAAAGAAGAGGTCTAATTTGATGTCATTCTCTGGGGATGTGACCATGGGATGGGTATTAAAGATGAGTAGGAATGGTCAATATGGTAAAGGACACTGTGTGAACAAGGCATAGAGACTGAAAAACTTCCCTGTGTTAGACACTGCGTGTATGTTTTAGACATTGTGATTGCTCATTTATTCACTCAGGAGACATATATTGAATAACTACTATATTTGCAAAGGTGTGTGTGTGCGTGTGAGTGTGCATGTATGTATATGTATGTGTGTGTGCATGTGTGTATGTATCTATACTTGTGTGCATGTGTATGTGGCATTAGACCTCCAGAAGTTGACAGTTTAGTTAAGAAAGGAGGGAGAGCTACTGTTTGCAGCCTTCTTACTTCTATGGGCCAGAGTGGACTTCATATTAGTTCTAAAGTCCTGCAGTCTAAGCTCAGGCCCCCTCTGTGACAATTTATTTTAGTGTCCTAAGAAAATTTGGCCAACTCGCCTCTGGGCCAATTCAGGCCCTGTAAAAAAACCAGATACCATGATGAAATTCAACATGCAAGGGATGTATTAGGGAAGATGTTGATAAGGAATAAAGGGTAAGGGGAGCATTAGAAAGCTAAGGAGAGCTTTTAGGGTATGATGCAGGTCTGACACCTGTGAGAGGAGACCAGGAAGAATAGGTTGGGGGAAAAGAGCTTCAGACCACCACGCAGCTCAAAAACAACAACAACGACAAAAAAAAAAACCGTCAGTTAGGTGTACCGCTGCACTCCAGCCTGGGCGATGAAGTGAGACTTCTACTCAAGAAAAAAAGTCAGTTAGGCCAGAGGAGAGTCTGGAGTGGAGACTGATCACTACAGAAACCCTGCATTTATCAGGAATGCCCTGGGTGGCACAGCCCGAGGAAAGCATGACCCGGCGGTGTACAGCCTGGTGGATCTGTGTGGCACAACAACTGGAGGCTGCCAGCCAGCCACATTCCTCACAGCAGGTCCTGTCTTAAGAAGATATGAGCTGCACTCCTCTGTGCCTGTCTCATACCTGTAAGATGATAACTCATATTTTATATTGTAATTGATATAACAAATGTCATACTATATTGTATATGATGTAATTAATTGTATGATATAATATACCACTATATAATATAATTAATCGTATGATTTAATATATCATACTTTATATTATTTCTGTAAATGGAAATGGTAGGGTTCAAACCCAAGTCTGTGTTGTTTGAGCTCCTAACCATCGTACTGGTTCTCCAGGGTTGGGCAAACAGTTATGAACACTATCTCCGCCAATAACTGAAGAAGATCTCAGATTCTCGAAGGGTGCTCCCAAGAATCCCAAAAGTAGCATGAACCAGGCAATACCATCATCCCAAGGAAGAGGCACCTTAGGATTTGTCATTTGATCCTGTTTTGTTGGGCTGTTCTGCCCTCTGCTGGTTGCTTTTATACGTGAGGGTTATTTCAAATGCCAACCTCTTGGTGGCAATTCACTTATTGTAGGTGAGAATACTCTTTCGTAGTTTGTAAACATATGACTTTTTTCATGGAGATGCGTGTGGGTTTATGTGTGTGTGTGTGTGTGTGTGTGTGTGCGCGCGTGTGTTGTGCGCACTCACCCACAAAGCTATAAAGCATTTTACAATGTCTGTCATACAGTAGACTATAAGAAAATCTTGTGTGAATGTTTGACTGAAAACTCACACACAGGAAGTATGCAAAAAATTGAATATTAAATTAGGTGATAGAAGAAAGAGTTGGCATAGTTACAAGGAACCTTAACTGTATGGTGCAGTGAAATATAGCTACTATTATTATTACTGTTTTTCCATTAAGGGCATGAAAGCACAGAGAGGATAAATACCTACACCAAGGAGGCCTCATTCAAATCAGTGACCCAAAGATATTCTGTTCCAAAAGGTCTATGCTCTTGACCGCTGGTCAGTCTTACCTCTTGAAACCATCACTCTTTGTGAATAGACAAATCAACACAGCTTTGTTCTCAGGCACCAAAATCTAAAGCGAGTTGTGGGGACATAGCTGAACCAGAAAGTATAGAATGGAGGTGAAAGTCTGTGTTTGCTCAGGTGTGATACGTGACAGTTTTGATGTTCGTGAGATGTTGGGGGAAAGAGAGCTGTGGAAAGTAGCAGTGCTTCATATGAGCTTGTCTCTCTGATACTTGGTTTATAGATACTGTTTTATGTACATCTCAGAAGAAATTATTAGGTTAGAGGTTGTCCCAATATTTTCAGATAAAGAAACTGAGGCACAAAAAACAAGTCATAAGAGAGGCTGAGAGGAGTTCATCCCATGTGGCATGCCAGGTCAAAAATGGAAGCATGTGAAAATCAAAACAAAATAAAACAATGTACTAAGACATTCAGATGCAGAAAGTGTTGAACGATAGAACTTTTCCTAACTCAGTGTTTCTCAAAGTTTAATGTGACTATATAATCTGGGCATTTTGTTAATATGCAGACTTGGATTTGACAAACTCATTAAGCTGAGAGGGGCCCAAATTCTGCTTTTTTAGCAAACTCCCAAGGGATATTAATTCTGCTGGTTCATGGACCACACTTTAGTAGTAAGAGTCTAAATTATCTATAAGTGCTTGGCTTGGCATATGGCAAAAAGATGGTGCTTAATGTTTATTGAATAAATAAATTAGTCAGTTAATTAATAGACCAATCAATTAAACAATGTTACCATTTCTGCAATTATAATAGAGTCATAAGTTGACAAGCGGTGTTCTCTTTAGAGCCTAAAAGTGGTTTGCTTAGCAAACTACTACTTTTCCTCATTTTCCCCTTAAATAGTCACATTGAGATCTTTTCATCTTCTATTCCTTGTTGATAAAAGTTATCAGTATGATGAAAGGAATTACTTTTACCAGGCCAAGATATTTTGGAGTAAACACTTTTAAGTAAGAGTGTCTTAAAATATTGATGAAAATTTTTGGTATTTTCAGATTTACAAATTTTCTCACTCATCTTCTTCCTCTCCTTCCGTCTTCACCTCTCTTTCTTGTTGACGGTGAATAAATGTAAAACCCCTGTGTTTTTGTGATTTACATTCTTGTTTTCCTTCTCTATTAGTGGAACTCTCGAGGTCACGATTACTCGGCTGAAGGCAGCAGTGAATGGGAGAAACGTGAGATCTTTCCCCAACCTCTTTCTATCTAAACCCCAAAGGCAGAGGAATTACTTTGGAAGCGATTCTGTCGATTTCCTTGCTGCCGTGTCAACTCACTATTTCTGGACTGGATATGCAAATTCGCCATGTAGATCAGCAAAACTGGGAGGCCATCCATGGGCACAGACTTAATAAGCATTTTATTATCTTCAAAACATCACTTCCCAGCCTGCCTGTTTAGCATTTGCTGAACACTCCGTGGAACTAATGAGACCATCCGGAACCTCAGGTGATCTTTACCAGAGGCTCGACTCTCCAGTTCCTCTGGGGAAAACAGACAAGTGCTAGAGAAAGGGGAATGACGGCACTGTCAGGAGGGATGGCATCTGTTTTGCTGACTTTTCAAAACGGTCTCAGATCTTTTGGATTCTAAGTAAAAGGCATCTGAGAAGCTGGGAAAACATCTCAAAGGCATATTGAGGACATTTTCCCCAAAACTCAGATCTCAAAGTGGAATAATGATACATATGAATAATCACTTTAATAAAACCCATATTCTGATTAAGTGCTTTGAATTGCAGAAAATCATAATAACAACCAAAGTGGTAATGCCTCCAGTTCAGTTTAATGTGGCTGATCCTTTCAATCAGTCACAGTAAAGGGGCAGTGAATGTTTTCCACAATAATAATACGTTATAAGTAATATTTTAATATTAAATAACACTATAGTATACATTAACATATTATTACTAATATTGATATTATTATTTGAAAAAAATTAAAGTCACAGTATGACAGAAGTTTAGAGAAGAAACGGAAAAAGAAAAACCACTCCCAATCTCACCATTTTAACACAACCACAGTGAATACTGGATTTTATTTTCTTCCTGCTTTTTTCATTATATATACCATATTTTATAGATCTATATTATATTGACCTTGTAATTTTGAATCCTGATTTTTTTTACTTACTATTTTCACATGCCATTGCCATTGCATTTTTATATAATATAACCTAATATTTATGATGATTATATGTAATAGCTTTGTAATGTTTCATCAAGTGACTTTAAGTAGTTTAGTAGAAAATCCACTGCAGCATTTCACATTAATAATAATGCATTTCCAAATGCAGAAATTAAGATGCTCTGAAAAATAATACCTAGAATCTCACACCAAGGTTCAGGAATCAACGTTCTCTTGTACGTGTTTTAAAACCACAGTTAAGCCAGCGTGAAAGAGGGTGATGGTTAACCAGGGTTCTATAACTGGCTCACCCATTTATGCTATTTACAGCACGTTGCTTAATGCTAATCTTCAATGACTATAAGTCAGGCTTAGCATATCTACTCAAAACCATCTAAGCAATAGTGTCATTTGTTTTTGTTTTGCTTGGTTTTGTTAATGCTATTTTATAGGAGGTTCTTCTTATACTCTTAATCTTGGAAAGACAGAAGAGACTCGTTAGCTACTGGAAGCACCATTATCAAGACCAAAAGTAAATCAAGTTTGTAGTTAGCTGGGGCCCAGAAGAATGGATAGCATAATGCATAAAGGGCTTTGCCGGCAACTTTTGGGACTGCCCAAAAAGTGCCTTCTCCTGTGCTCTCCGAAACTCTCTGCTCTGGGGTCCATTCTTTCCTGCTTCTCACATTGTCACTTAGAACCTCCAGTCCTCTTCCAATCGGGGCCTTGCCATTTTTCAACTTAGGCTTGATGGTCATTTCATTCCAGCTTGTTTTTGTTTAGTTTGAGCTACAGAAGACTTCAAGTTCATGCAGGCTGTGGAGAAAGCGAAGGTAGGTCAAGCTACCCAGTTTTAGAAACAATCACTTATGCAATTAGATAATCAGCGTGTTTACACTGTTGATAAATTTGGGGATGCTATTACACACAGTTATTCCTTTGCCTCTCTGTCTCTCTCTGTCTCTCTTCAGCGAGTATAACAGGGTGAAAAATAGAAAAAACAAAATCTTGCCACTTTCATATAACCCCAAACCAGTAGGTACAATTAAGTGGAACTCTCGAGGTCACGATTACCAGTGAATACAGTTATACCAAAAGCCACAAAGTGATAAAATCTAGCTAATGAAGGCAATATACAAAACTTTCTGATCTCAAAGTACTAGCAAGGCAGTTCAAGTCTAATAATACCTTGTGCTCAAACACAACTTTTGAAAAATGAAGTTGTATATTTTATTTTGCTAGCAGACGTGGCACAATCTGCAGTGTGAAAGGGAGAATTAATATTTCTTACGAAAATGGAAATCTGCCACTCACAACTAGTTTTTTCACAGTAAGACATGATTCCATTTCTTTTTTATTTGTTGACTTTCAAAATTATTTCGCCAAAGTTTTCAGGGAATGTTTGTTTCACAAGTGCCTTCCAGGAAGTGGAATTTCTTTTCAAGTCAGTTTTGCATTTTTTCTCCAGTTGTATAAATTCATAGGCAACTGGCCAGTTGTGTTTCTTTTGCCCTTGGTGCATAGATAATTAGTCTCCTTCCATTATCTTGTGCTTATTTCCCAGCCTTCCTTGCATTAGATTAGGCCATGTGACCAATTCCAGCCAACGGACTGAGAACAAAAGTAACTGTTAAATCTAGAGTGCCTCCTCTGCCCCTTTTTTTCCCCACTGCAACAATCTTGTTGGGTCATGCCTTCCAGATGGAGACAAGATGGAACAAACCACAAGATGGAAGACAGTTGTCAAAACCACGTCAAACAGCGATACAAATTAAAAATGAACTTTCATTGTATCAAGCCACTGAGATTTCAGGGCTTCTCTGTGGCAGCAATTAGTATTAATTAACCAAACTAATACAGCTCCACAGCAAGACAAGTTGAAATGCTCAAATGGTTTGGGCAAGGGACACATCTGCATATCTTGCCAGGATTTTATACATAACATTCGAGAACCAAGACTGCTGCAGAGAAAATTTAAATTTAATGCCAATTATTTTCAAGAGATGGGTTTTATGATGTGAAATTTCCACAGTGGCCATAATTACTTCTTTGTGACTCCTTAAGACATTTTAGTTCTAAATGTAATCATCTATCCTAGGCTGTTAGATCCCAAATAACTGACATTATGTGATTAGTTTCTATTTCCAGCATGACTTAATAAAATGCTCTGGCAGCATGTGGTTGATGACAAATAAATATATGCTTTATGAGGGAATGAGTATACATTCATTTTGAATCTCTAGCTGATTCCCAGAAATGGCAATTTGCTTTGTTTCCTCAGAAGACAGATAAGCAATCATTACTGAGGGTATTATGTACAATAGAGTGGGGAGATAAAAGACTGTGGAATCAGAAGTTCTGAGTCTAAGTCTTACCTCTGCAGTTCAGCTCCAAGACATTCTGCAAGATCTCTGTCTTCTTTTAGCCTGTTTACAACTCCCTCCAAAACTAGAAACAAGATGTTTCATTGGATTACTGTGGAAAATTAAATCAGTGAAAACACTGAAAATACCTGATATCCCATCAAAGTGAAGGAATTTCTTAATAAATGTTAGTTACCACCCACTTCTGCGCAGTGAAACCAAAACTTCACCTAAAAGGAGAAAAAAAAATCCTTCGGTTCAGATGACTTATGACATACGACCACCAGGTGACACCATTGAGTCAATATCGTCTATTTTCCTGAAATAAAAGAGGACAAAAGTATCAGTCCTGAAAGTCTAAAAAGTATATTTATCCAGTGTGATCACAAAATAGATAGTTGCTAAGACTGTAAGATATGAGTGTTATAATCTTAACATCTATGTGCTGTATCTCCACATTTTTTTAAACTTTTTAATACTTTGGAAATATTTCACATTGGCACATTGTGATTATTTGTTCTGTCATTTTTATGCAATGGAAGTGAAGAAGTTTTTATTCTCTTAGCCCCGAGAAGTTTATCAGAGAATTATCAGGCTTCCATAGAGAAGAAAGAAAATGTTTAAATTCTTTTTCTGGGGACGTTTAAATTTTGCCAGTGCAGGAGAAAGACTCTTCCCATAAAGATTGATCCCTGAATGTTAGGAAGAAGAGTTACTCCCTTTGCCTCCAGGAAGCTGAGCAATCTCAAATGAGCAGGCATAGCTTCCAAGCATGGTCATTCTTCATTTTTAACTTCTGGGGCTTCCCAAGATGGGATGTTCCCTTAGTCCCTCAGAAACTCTCTCCCCAAAAACCCATGTTTTCTTTTAGCAAAAATTTCACCATCTCCTAGACTCTGTTCCACACGTTCACATCTTTGAAAATTCACAACTTGAAGGTTTGTATGTAGGGAACTTGTTGTAATACAATTTATATGGGAATCATTAATTTAACCTATAATTATATATTACAGCTTTCCATTGAAATTGAAAATTACAGATTTCTAGTGCTTGGCATAAGAACTTCAAACAGAAACAAAACACCATTTCTAGGGGAAAAAAAGTCCCCTATCGCTCTTTGGAAAGGAAAATATGTGTATTAACAATAATAATTATCCAGTTTGATTAGTGTTATGATAGAGGTGTTTGTAAATTGCTATCAGAATCCAGGAAAGGAAAACATTGGTTGTCCCCTAGAACTTCAAAAGGCCCTTTGTTGTTGTTGTTCGTTCATATGTTTTTTTATTTCTTTATATATTTATTTTTCTGTTTTTTTCTTTCTTTTTTCCTATGTGATGAGAAAAAAGGAGAGGAAAATAATACTTATTTGTCAATTAATATATGACAAGTATTAACCATGTCGACTTTCATTTATATATCTTATATCGTCCCACCATTTTCCTTCACATTGCTAGTTATTATGTTAAATTGTATAATTTTATATGGCTATTTTTCTCCTCTTCCCAAATCCAAGTGCCATGAAGATAGATTGTATGTATCTGTGTAGCTTAAAATTGCATATCTATTGTCTACCATGACTACTGTACATAGTGCCAAATAAATATTTGTTGAAAGAAAGAAATGCAAACTTCCAGATAGTCATCTTTGGCTCATGCCATATCAATTTTGTGACCCCTAAGCCTGTGCATCTGACTTACTGTGCATTACTGCCTTTATTTGTGTCCGGCAGGCATGGTGCACTCAAGAAGAATGTTTGCATCTAAACCTGTTATCTCCCAATATTCTCTAAAAGGCTAGAGGGCTTGAGTCTTCCGTCCAAGTGGACAGTCAGCAGACTCACTTTCTTATTCATTAGTGACTTTCTCTCCTTGCCTCTTCTCCATCCAAAAAAATCACCATTCACACTCACTGTCCTATCAAAAATTTTGCAAATCTATCCCCTCCATGCTGTATGGTTACAGACCTACTTTAAATGCCATCATCTTCCATCAGCTTCATTTTCAACAGCTTTATTGAAAGCTATCCTTTGTAGCCTGGTTTCCCAAACTTCATACATCTGTGAATCACCTTCAGAATTTCTTTGTCTGTGTTCATCTTATATCTACAGCAAATCAACTGCTATTCACGTAGTTAAAAAATGGGCTTTGACTTTTTGAAACTTAGATAAAATTTTGCTAAGCAAAAATATGAGTGAAAACATTGATTTCATATGTAGTTATAATCTTTGTGCTATACAATGAGCATTCTTGTAGTTATTAACATTAAAAATATTCTTATAAATGCTACCTCACATCTCATTATCTCACACATTTCGTATTTGTGTGTAACACATTCTCCATTCACTGACATGATCCTTACTGTGTACTGTTCATCGTAGAAGAGCTTCCTCTACCTTATCTAACTGAATAATGCATTTTCTAATTGAGTTTTTATAGCAAATTCTGTGATAAGCATGGCTCTCTGTTTTACAGAAGAGAAAACTGGAGGTTAAAGAGATTAAGTGATGAACCCTGCTGGTAAGGGGTAAGTAAGGGATAAGGATGAGAAGTCAGCCTTGTGACAGATCTCACCTTGAACCCAGGGCTCAAACTATTTGCTTATTCATCCTTTGCCCAAACTTTGTTGTCAACCATTTTCCCTTCAATCCTGATCACTCAGATTCCTTGTTTCACACCCATTCATGTCATTCTATTGTTGACAGGAGAAAGCTCATTCATATCAGCCTGATACATCAGACCACATTGGTGTGACAACTTCCATCTTCTGCCTTAGCATTCAGCTCACTTTGCCTCAGGTGTTGTGTCCCAGGAACTCTAACATGCCTGGTGGAGTACATGACCTCTGGGTAATTTCTGGCTTCTTTTTTTTATTTTAAAGGTGTGAAGTACAATTCAGGGTTAGGTACACAAGTGTTCATCGTACAGGTAAAGTGTGGGCTTCCCCTTGATCCCACTTCACCTGGTTTCTCTGAAGAAGACGTTCTAGCAACCAAAAGTTGCATGATTTCTGGCTTCTTGAAGTCTTCTTCCTCTACTGCTCTGTCATGTCCAGTTTATTCTTACCTTTCCTCTCCCTTTAGCACTTTTTTAGGACACCCTCCTTAATAGCTCCTGTCCTCCATCTGCAGGGCATGTTGCTTCATTCTCCTTTGCAGCCCTAACACCACATGCATTGTTCTGTTGCAGAACCTACCACATCATATTATGACTACCTGCTATGTTTTCTTCTTCCTCCTGAAAAGCAATGCCCCCTGCAGAAAGGGTATGTGGATTCCTCATGTCTGTACTTGCTGAATGGACTTCAATGAATTATAATTAAATACATAAACTGATTCCATTTAATGAAAAATATTATGAGAATAGGAATTCAGACACATCTTTGTGTTCATTTCCCACACAAGACATAAGTATTTGTTGAAATAAACTATTCAGGAATTGATTGCAATTGGCCGATTTTGCTATTTTGGTCTAATTTAAAACTAGATTACTTCTGAAGGATTTAGTTTAGTTTCAGAGACAATCTTAAATCATTTTTATACTTGTGTGCCCTTTTATGTGGAAAATGAAACCATTTATGGCCTTTGCTATTTGATAAAGCAGTGGTCCCCAATTCTTTTGTCATCAAGAACCGGTTTCATGGAAGACAGTTTTTCCATAGATGGAGCTGGGGGAGGGAGGTATGGTTTGGGGGTGATTCAAGCATATTACATTTATTGTGCACTTTGTTTCTATTATTATTACATTGTGTTATATACATATATGTATGCAAATATGTATGCATAAACACATATATGTATATACATCTGTATAGATAGTGAGATAATTATACAACTCACCATAATGCAGAACCCGTGGGAGACCTGGGTTTGTTTTCCTGCCATTAGATGACTCCATTTGGGATTGTAGGAAGACAGTGATACCTGAAGTATGTGGCTTATGTCCAGACTACAGAAAACCCTGCTCCCCAAAGATAGCATGTTAGAAATAGAAGTAGGCTTTCCAGTGCTGGTCTAACAAGAGGCAGAGCTCAGGCAGTAATGTGAGCATTACTACAAATAAAGATGAAGCTTCACTCACTGGCCTGTTTTTCACCACCTGCTGTGTGGCCCAGTCCTAATAGGCCACAGTCCGGTCCATGGCTCGGGAATTAGGGAATCTGACTGTTCAGTCTTCTGAAAGACACATCACTTGTTTCTGTTGATAAAGACGTCACTGTGGCAAGGGACCTTCCCAAATTCCGACTGTTCAACTCTTGGATTCTCTCCCTGTCTTTAATAACTTTTAAAAATTAGCCTCTTGATAATTTTCCTTTTCTCCAAAATTACTATTTTGCTGTAGGGAGACAAGGACAACCTCTTTTCTCCAAGAGATAGTCCTAGATTTCCACTGCAGAATCAGATAAAAGTGGTAACATATTTCCATGGGCTCTTGTTATCAAATCATGTGTTCTAAACCATCTCTGCTGATCTTTGCACAATGCATGCAGTTCCTTAGAGATTTATGCATGTGACAAGTTCCTACTTCAGGGTCTTCATTTTGAATCAGGATGCTTTAGCAATCATTTTGATTATTATTTAATTATCTCCCTTCTTTACAGTAAATGTGCCTTTTCTCCACTGAATGAAACATTGTCTAAACATGGAGATTTAGCAAATATCTGTTCTGCTCTGGCTTTCACTTACCTCATTCAAACTACCTCAGTCATAGCCAGTTCCTTCTGAATGATGGGACAAGAACACCTTTTTGTTTCTATTTTAACCTTCTAGAATTGAGCTTGGTATGCAGATCTCTTCTCTGTTGAGACACAAGATCCTTGGGGACATAAGACATGGCTTTCTTCTCATAGCATTTTTAGCGATTGCCCACAGTGGGTGCTGTTTAATGATCTGTTGAGATGAATGAAAACAAAGTGGTTTGTCCATTTGCCCCTAGATTTTCTTATCTTGGGATCTAAGGTGAGGGTGCTCTGTCTTCATCTGTTCTCACTCCTTTCCTGGCATCTGAGCCCCTTGGCCTCCCTATAGGGATGTTTGTGCCCTACCTATAAGCCCATCCTGCCCACATCCCAACCTTGTTATATGTCCTGAGCATGATTTGTGTTTATCATATCCTAATACTTGACCCCTGGATGATAAGATCCTTGAAGGATGGGAAAGAACTAGATCCTCTTATTCAAACTCATATTCTTGATACCTTGTATAGCATATTGAACAGAGTAGGTGCTGAACCCATCTATGCCCTTCCAACTGCTCCCAAACTCAAATGTATGCTCTGTGGTTCAGTTCAGATACAGCTTCTTATGGAAGGCTTTCAAGATCATTTTCCCTGTCCCTTGGATCTGGTCTCTACTCTTTTTTTGCAAATATTTCTTTATCACACCACATTGAAATTCTCTCTTTACTGGTCACTTTTGCTCTCCTGAAGGATTGTAGGCACTGTAATAATTTTAACTAAACCATTGAAGTTTCCTCTTGGGGCTCTACCTATAGTAGATACTGAAGATATATTTGCCATATCAATTTAAAAAAAATGTTTTGCAGCAACGTTATAGCCTTTGGAAGTGGGAAGTCAGTCTCAACAACAAGATTCAATTGAAATACCACTCTCTGGCTGGTGAGATGCAAATGGGAAGAAAAGGAACACCAAGAGCAAAGAAACACATTATAAGTTCTACCAGTCCTTGGGGTCCAGAAAACACCTTGCAAAGCCTCCATTGATTTCTAGAGGCCTGCTGAGGCACAGGCAACAATTACCAATGTACAGACAAAGACAACAAGAGGAATGAATCTGCTTTAAGTATATTTAAGGTCAACTGTTTTGGGTAGGGATATTGGGCAAATAATGCCTCAGGAGAGATGATTGTTACTGCTAAAGGGTGTTCGCACAAGGAAGTGAATGCAAAGTTGCATTTTAGTAAAAAAATGCTGCACGATACCAGATTGTTAACGATTTTTCTAGAAAAAAACAGCAAACATTTACAGTGCTCAACTATGTGTCATATATTACATATACACAGAGATATAGGTAGGCAGGTAAAAAGGCAGATAGATGATAGATGATTGATGGATAGATAGATAGACAGACAGACAGACAGACAGATAGATAGATAGGATGGAGTGACAACGAAAATGGGCCCCTTGTGGTACAGGCTTCTCCCATTATTGTTCTAAGATCCCTTGGCAACAGCGTACCAGCCAGAGGTGTTGTGAGACACTGAGTTTGGTTTCAGTGATCTCTTTTTTTTTTTGAGTTGGAATCTCACTCTGTTGCCCAGACTGGAGTGCAGTGGCCGCTCCCAGCCACTGCAGCCTCGACCCACTGGACTCCAGCGATACTTCCACCTCAGCCTTCCGAGTAGCCGGAATTACAGGCATGCGCTATCATGCCCAGCTGATTTTTTTATTTATTGTAGAGATGAGGTCTCGCCAAGTTGCCCAGGCGGGTCTTGAACCCACGGGGTCAGGCAATCCACTCACCTCAGCCTCCCAAAGTGCCGGATTACAGGCTGAGCAACCGAGCCCGGCTAGTGATCTAATTTTTAAAGCTTCTTTAAATGCATTTGCTCATTTCGTGATGGGAGATTTATGAGCACACTTGCCCACACCTCACTGAGTGTTCAGCAGTTTTTGACTAAAAAAAGCCATGCCCCATACCCACCCTACCAGTTGATCTTGTCCTCAAAGGGAAAGGTTTTGCCACTATGGAAGAGGTAAAACAAAAAATGACAGAAGCACTACAAGGCACCAAAATTGATAAGCCCCAAAACTGTTCTGAGCAGTGGAAATTCCATCTCAACAGGTGTATTGCATCAAATGAAGACTATTTTGAAGATGACTGAAGCTTAAACATGAAGAATACATACACCATTTTAAAAAATAAATTCTAGGTTTTTATGGATGCCCCCTCATATTACTATTTGTGCAGTATTAGACTGTCTTATTTTGAATTTCATCAAATATTCGTGGGCGAGGTCAAATGAAGCTCAAGTAACCAAAGTTACAGATTTGTTTCTCTCTCTCCCTTTTTTTTAAAGCAGGATTTATTGAGAGGACAGAAAAGCTCCCACCGTGGGAGGGGACCCGAAGGGTTTACCCCCAGATTTGTTTCTCTTAAAGAAGGTTGGATTATGGAAAATTTTAAAGTATTGAAAGTATTTAATTTAAAGTATTAAAAAGAAAATTCTTATTTCATAAATTTAAAAATATGACATAAAAAACTTGATTAAAGCTAAATGTTGATAAAGTGTTGTGTTGGCAAATGTCACCTCTGCTATGAGATGTTAAGCTTATGAATGTTGATAAGTAGAACATTCAAAAGTGGCAAGATTCTAACTAGCAAATTTAAAAATAGATGAGATTTTTTCTTGTTTCTATTCTTATAGTTGTAAAGAGTGGTAGTGGCCTGAAACCATAGCTTCACATTTCTTGTCTCATAATACATGTTCCTGGTCTTTATGCCCTGGATAAAACAAAAACAAAAACTAACTTCTTAAAAATTTACAAGTATCCATAATTGCCGAATGAAACAAGTAATAGGTTTTCAGAGCTGAAGATACTATTATTGATGATGATGATAATGATAGAATTAATTATCATGGGAACTAACACTTATTGAGTGAATGCTAAATGCAAGGCATTGTACTAAAGTATGTATGTCTATCTTCTTATTTAATCCTTATAAGAATATTTATGGCACCCTGAGTTTACAGATGAGAAAGCTGGAGCCGTGAGACTTTCCATCCATCAATAAATAGTAAGCAGCAAAGCTAAGAGTTGACTCCCTGTGCATTTGGGTTCAGAACCAAGTCCCTAATGACACACGATTCTTTGTCTTAATTGACTAAAGTTCTTTCACTTTACAAATGTTGTAATAGACATCTAAGAGATATAACGCATGTCCAGGGCCAGTCAGTGAATGACAAATAAATGACCAGAACATAAGTGTTCTGATTATACGGATCTATATCTATTTTTTTTTTAAATCCATCAAACACATGTTTAGTGCAATTCTTAGTCAAGGTGCTTTCCTACTTACCTTTTTAAACTTAGTAAAATCTATGCTAAAGCTCATTCTCATTCTTCAGGTCACAGTTTAAATATCTATCAGGCATGACAGGCTATGGTTTAAAAGAATGCTAGCGGCTTAAAGCAGCAAAAGCTTATTTTTTTGCTCACACTCCATGATCACTGAAGGGCGGCTTAGGACTCTGTTCTGAGCACCTTTACTCCAAGGCCTGGGTGGTTTACAAAACACCGGTAATATAGGAGGAATCTTGTCCCTATGCAGAGAAAAAGGCAGTGCTGAAGGTCTCTAACCATCATTCACTGCTGTGATGGGCAGTCACACACCTCATGTGCATTCACACCTTTTACCTGGAACTAATGAAGGGCCTACTCAAACACAAAGGGACCAGGAAGAGGGATTCCACCATTTGCCTGGAAGGTGGAGAGCCAGAAATACTCACTGAATATCCTTGAGGATAGTCTCAGGGAAGAATTAATCCATCCTCTTTTTGAGAAGAAATAATAGGAAAAACAGAGCCTTCTTCAGGGAAGACTCAGAGCTTCCTCTTTATATTTTCATCAGTGTGTGCATTCCTTCACTTGAGGCCACAGATCTCATGCTTGTGCTTTTCGTCGGGTCCTTCTACAGGCTCCTACCTTTCCTGCTGTTGCTAGCCCTTGGGTGATTCCTCAACTGGTGGTGGTTTCCTTCACCCTGCCAACAATCTTGTAGACAGTTTCTTCATCGGACTCTCTTTAGTTGCCACTTTCATTGATAGCTCTTTTTTTCCTGGACCTTCAGGTTCCCCAAAGCAGTAAACTCAGATTTAAGCTTAGATGTTTCCTATTATTCCTTCTCAAAAGAGAACTGATTAATCTCCCTATATCAAAACCTCCACTCTCTTCTTGAAATGCTGCAAAATGTTTTCAGCCCATTCTGCTCTTCTTCCATGATGGTTCTATCTAAAGTCACAAGTAATCTTCATGTACAGAGCAACTGGATGAAATTATGTTCATTCAAATTCTCTTTCTGCCTGTGCAGGCATCTGTTGCCGAAAAACAGATGTCTAACTAAGGACATAGATACTAGTCTTCCTCTAGTCTTGGGACAACCTGGATGATGGCAGGGTTGGACCTACCACCCTGGGGGAGTACAGGCCACATCACTCTCTCAAAAGTGCCTCTGAACCTTTTCAGTTATACTTCATGTATCTTGTCCTCAGTTTTGGTTCCAATCCCTGACTTGGAGATAATAGGACTATTTCACTCAATTACTTTTATGCTTTCATCCTCATTGTCTATTGTTGCATTTAAAAATTACTCAAACTGAATGGATTTAGAGTCTATCATACTCAGTGATCTATCACAGAAATAAAGAACTGATTACCACATGCTGTCACTCATAAGCGGACCCTGAACATTGATCATAATAGTATAAGAAAGGGATTGGCAGTAGCAGGACACTGCCAGGGGAGAGAAGGGGGAGGTACACAGCATCAGTAAGGGTACTTGATCTCAAATCAGGCAAAGTGGGGACCAAACGGAGGCCCAAAGTTTACTCGTATGATGACCACTTGTATATCTAATTCTGAATTGCACCCCATATCTTTAAAATAAGAAAAATAAATAAATAAATTTTTAATAATAAAAAAAGAAAATCCAAAAGTAGATCCAAACTGAGTAGAAGAGTAGAGAAAGATAAATTAAGATGTATAATAATGTAAGGGTAATTGAATCTAGAAAGAGGAAAAGATTTTATAGTCATGTAGTAGTTACTCCCTTAAAGGCATCTAATATTCAATTTTAAGTTTTTTGTCTGCAAAGTGATAGCCCTCCATCATCCTAGACCTTCTTGGAGTCTGAACACACATGTATATCTACAGATGCACAGACATACCTACACACACACACACGAACACACACATGCATTGCATCAGAGTTTTGGGGGATAAAGAAAGAAAGCTAAATTTCATGCTTGATTCATTGTGCAGTTAGAAGAAGAATCATAGAAGGTTAAGTTGTAGTTGGGTTGAAAATGCAATGCAAAAAAGTGATCATGAAAACATAAGTCCCTGGGAATCGGCAAAAATCTGTAAAAACGTATTAGACTTAACCCAGACTTTAAATCTCAACATCTGGGTAAAAAATGCATGTCTGGGTGACAATATTCTTTATATGTGGTTACATATATTTGGAAAAGTTGTATATCAGTTCTCCATAGTTTAGTTTATCTAATTATTCAACAAATATTTATTCAGTACCTATGAATTGCTAGATGCTAAGAATGTTTGAGAGAATAAGACCTAGCTCCTTTTTGCAAAAACTGTATGGCTTAATGTGAGGCAAAGCTAAAGAAATGGACGTTTTTTATTCAGTGTAAAAAGAACTAAGAAAGAAGTAAATCACAGTGTTATGAAGATGCAGAGAAGAGACACCCAATCCAGTTTTAAAATAAGAAAGCTCAGGTAGATATACCTCTTAGATTTTCCAGAACAAACCTAATTTCAAATAATTTGTCCCAGAGATATATTTTTAAATGTCACTCTATGTACCCTGACAAATATTTTTTTAAATATGGCCACTACTTAACTCCATAATCTACCAAGAGTTTACCCATCTTCATGATATGTTTTTTTCACCTTTGAAATTGTTTAGGAGTACCAGTTCACACCGAGATGAAAAAAGTTCACAATGTAGCCTCTCTCCCACTGCCTACAACTAAAAACTCCAGACAGAATACAAAAAGCAAGTACCTAAGGATTTTGAAAAGAAAGCAATATCAGAACACTTAAGGAATAAACAATGCAGTGTTGAATTCCTTGTTTTGTTTTCCCTTTTCTCCCTTCTTTGACCTAGGGCAGTGAGTTGTGAAACTGCACAGTGGTTCTGACAGCAAAAATTCTGAAAAGAAACATCATTTTTCTGGCTAGAGAACTAAAAAAGAACTCTGACAAGGCAGCAAGTATGTGAGAAATACCTGGTTTGTTGTTTTTATTTTTTCACAATCTCTCTGTCTCTTTTTGTTTTTTGTTTTGTTTTGTTGTTTTGTTTTCCCTCCTGAACTTACACCTATGACAGCCTAAGTCAAAGGGCCGCACTGTCAACTCAGTGGTGATGGTTTGTGGGGACCTGCACCCTTGAGAGAAAACTATCTCTCCGGCCAGAGGAAACGGGAAAAAAAGATGTTTGTGGTCTAAAGTACAGAGAGAATCCCTGTTAAAATTTGCCTCTCTCTTTCCTCTTGCTGCATCATACTGAGCACAGCAGTTTCAGTTGTGTGGAACCATGAGACAGTGCAGGGGAATTCAACATTCTGGCGTGAGAAACTAAAATAGGAAGCACTCAAAAGCTGGGGACTTCAGGGAAGTCAGGGGCTGGGGAGGCAAGGTAGGCACCTAACAAGAAAAGTTTAAAAGATGTTTTTAAAAATTAATAAATAATCCATCCTAAAGCACAGGAAGGAAGACTTTATTCGGGACCATTGTGATAGGTATAAGGACCACCATGGCAATGGGATTTTGGAGCTGGGGAGAAAGATCGGACTCAATTTCGAAAACAGCATGGGCAAGTGGGAATTAATAGCCAAAGAGCAGGATGAGGGTCAGAGGATGGAAAACTACTAAGAAGAAGCATTAAGGATAAGGGGATTCTAGCTACACCAGCCTAACAGAATTCATACTAAAGACATCACCTGGGGGAAGGTGAAGAAGGAAGAATCTGATCAGATATCAAGGGTGATCAGATTTAAAGGGTAAAGGATCTTACTAAACTGTCTTAGCCAGGTTATTTGGTAAAACTGGATTTTACAAGGAAGTATACAAATGGATCTAGAAGAAGAAGGTTTAGGAGTTTGACTAAAATTTGGCCAAGCAAAGAATATCTGTGAGAGATCACTGACTCTCAAGGTTGGTCAACCATCAACATGGTACATGTACTACCTTGAGAATGAGAATGAGAATTTTGCACCCTAGGTGTCTCACTGTTAAAAAAAAAATGTTGAAAGCAGCCAGAGAAAAATGACATCTTAGATAAAGTGAGGAATATGAATTTCTCATCAGAAACTTTCAAAGCCAGGGAAAGAATATCTTTAAGGTGTTGAAAAGAAAGAATTGTCAACCTAGAATTCCAGTGAAAATGTTCTCCAAAATAAAATAAAGAAAACTTCAGATAAAGGAATTCTTCAAAGTTTCAGATGAAGAAACAAGTCTGTTCCAAAATGCATGCAAAGCAAAGTTCTTCAGGTTCAAGGAAAATGATTTAGGAGGGAAACATAGAACTTTAGGAATGAAGGTAAGCAACAGTACAATAGACTCTTTTTCTTTCCTTAAGTTGTTAATTTCTCTTGAGTACCAGAAAATGAATCTAAACTAGAAAAACAGTAGAGAAAACTCAATGAAACTAAAATCTATTTTTTAGAAAAGTTTAATAAAATATATAATCATCAAGAAAAGAAAAAAGGGTGTAGATGCAATTTACCAATATCAGGAATGAAAGCAGTACATCACTGCAGATGCACAAACAACACTAATCCCACAAATTCAACACCATAAATGAAATTGTCCAAATGCCTTTAAAAACACAAACTACCAAAAGTTATTTAAGAAAGATTAGATAACTAAAAAAGTTCTGTAGCCACTAAGGAAATTAAACTTCTTGTTTAAAACCTTATAACAAAAAAACTCCAGTCCCAGATGACTTCACTGGTCTATTCTACCAAATGTTTTTAAAAGAAAATTCTTATGGCTGTGTAATATTCCATCGTGTATATGTACCACAAAAAAGAAAGAAAATTCTTATTGTTCTAAAAAAAATGAATTTTACACAATCACTTCCACAAAATAATAGAGGAGAGGATACATCCAAAATTATTTTATGTGACCAGCATTAACCTGAAACCAAACACAGAAAGAAAATGCAGTGCATGAATATAAATTAAAAGTCCATGAAAATCGAGTTAGAACATTACCAAATAAAATCAAGTATATATAAAATGGATAACACATTATGACCAAATTGGCTTTATTCCAGAAATTCCAGGTTGTTTACATTCAAATACCAATCAATGTAACTCATCATATTAACAGACTAAGGAAGAAAATTCACATAATCATTTCAACAGATGCAGAAAAAGCAATTGAGAAAATTCATATCCATTACAAATTTTTCTTAAAAAACTCTGAGCAATTATTAATGTGCAGGTAGATCCTTAACCTGATAAAAGTCATCTACAAAAAAATTGCAGATAATAGAATACTTAATGGTCAAAGACTAAATGCTTTCCCCTAAAATCAGGAGTAAGGCACCACTCCTATTCAATATTGTGCTGAAAGACCTAACCAGTGCCATAATGCAAGGGGAATAAAAACATACAAATTAGATTTGAGTTCCTCTGGGTATATTCCCAATAGGAGGATTGTTGGGTCATCTGGAAGGTAAAAAAAGATACCTGCACACGCATGTTTGTTGCAGCTCTATTCACAATAGCAAAAACATGGAATCAACCATGCTGCCTATCAAAACTGGACTGGTTAAAAAAAATGTGATGCATATACACAATGGAATATTATGCAGTCATAAAGAAGGACAAACATATGGCCTTTCAGCAACTTGGATGGATTTAGAGTCTATCATACTCAGTGATCTATCACAGAAACAAAGAACAGAGTACCATATGTTCTCACTCATAAGCGGATCTTGAACAATTATCATAATAATATAAGAAAGGTATTGGCAGTAGTGGGGAACTTCCGGGGATGGGGGTGGGATTGGCAGTTGAGGGAAACTGCTAAGGGAGGGAAGGGCACACCTCATCAACAAGAGTACCTGCATAATGAACATTTGTATACCTAACCTTCCAGATGACCCACATCTTTAAAATAAAAATAATTTTTTAAAAATACAGATATGAAAGAAGAAATAAAATGTCCTTGTATATGTAGAAAATTCAGTGGAATCTACAAAAGAGTTCCTAGAAATACTAAATGAATTTAGCAAGGTGCTAGGATTCAAGGTCAATATACAAAAATTAATATTTCTATATATTAGCAATAATAAGAAATCAAAATTAGAAAAGCACCATTTAAAATAACACCAAAAAATTAAATTCAGATGTATAACTCTAACAAAATGTGTACGGAACCAGTATGATGAAAATGCAGAGCATTGATATAAAGTAATCACAGGATATCTAAACAAATGAAAAGTTATAACATATCTGTGGGTTTACATTAAGATGTAAGTTCTCTTCAATCTGGGATATATAGAATCTATTCAATCCCAATCAAAACCCTACAACTCATTTCTAGGTATTGACAAGCAGATTATAAAATGTATACGGGAAGGCAAAGGAACTAAAATAACCAAATTCTGAAAAAGAAGAAAGACTCACATTACCTAATTTCAAGACTCAGTATAAAGTGACAGTAATTAGGACTGTGTAGTACTGGTAAAAGGATAGCCACACAGATCAATAGAACAGAATAGAGAGTTCATAAATAGACACACCCATATACAGACAACTGATTTTTGGCAGAATTGCAAAAGAAATTAATGGAAGGACGGTCTTTCAGTAATGATGCTGAACAACTGGATATCTGTGTGTGCAAAAAAGAAAAAATTGAATCACAACCTGTATCTTATCTTTCGTACAAAAAAATTAAATCAAAATAGATCTAGATGTAAAGTATAATCTACAAAATTTTTAAAAGAAAACATAGGAGAATATTGTGTCCTTGGATTAAGCAAAGAGTTCTTAGAAATACTAAGTGAGTTTAGCAAAGTGCTAAGATTCAAAGTCAATATATAAAAATTAGTAATATTTCTATATATTACCAATGAATAATTAAAAATCAAAGTTTGAAAGGGTGCTATTTAAATAAAGTATGATGTATAAAAGAAAAAATCTTGATAAACTGGACTTTATCAAAATTTAAATTATGAGGAGAATCCAAAAACCCTGGAATTTATTTATTTAAAAATTGTGTATTTATTCTTACATGTTTAAACTTCAGTCACCTTCAAAGTACTTTCCATTTGTTACAATACACCCATTGAGACGCTTTTTCCACAGCTCAAAACAGTTTTTAACTCATCAGTTGTGATGCCTTTTAGTGCTTCTGCCATTTTTGGTTTTAACTCTTCCACATCTGCAGAACATTTCCCTCTGAGGATGTTTTTCACCTGTGGAAACCAAAAAAAAAAAAAGTCATTCAAGTGAAATCAAGTGAATAGAGAGTGTAGAGTATGGGAGTCATGCCATCTTGGGTCAAAAACCGCTGAAAACTCGGCACAGTGTGGTCAGGTGCGCTGGTAAATCACCCATCGTTAAATGGGCAAGCACATTTAAAGAATCTCAAAAACAATTCACTGAAGCTGAACGCAACCTCTCACAACAACGCTAGCTGGTACTCTGATGCCGACAGTTTCCTGGAACACTTACCTGGTGGAAGGAGCCAGTACTACAAGGAGCCTGCCCTCCAAAAAATAATTCTGGTTTTGTTTTGTTTTCTTTTGTTTTGTTTTGGTTTTGGTCCCTCTTGTATATGACCTATGAAAGAACATGAAACTACAAGTCACAAAATAAGAGAAAATATTTCCAAGTCACATATCTGACAAACAACTTATAAACAGGATCTATAAAAATTCTTAAAATTTAACGATAAGAAAACAACTAATTTAAAAGTAGACATAAGATCTCAACAGACACTTCACCAAAGAAGATATATCAGCAGTAAATAAACACAGAAAAAAAAATCAACATCATTAAAAATATAAAGAGAAACCACTATACATATATTAGAATGGCTAAAATATAAAAAGCTGAAAACAAAGTGCTTGTGAGGATACAGAGCAATTGGAAGTTTCATACATTTATTGGTAGAAATACGAAATGGTGCAGCAACTTTGGAAAATAGTTTGGAAGTTTCTTATAAGTCAACATGTACTTGTTATACTACCAAGTATTCTCACTCTTAGGCATTTACCCAAGAAATATGAAAACTTATTATGTTCATAGAAAAATTAGTATGCAAATGTTAATAACATTGTTTTACTTATAATCATCAAAGCTAAAAAATGAGGTGTTCTTCAATTTGTAAATTAATAAACAAAATGTAGATAGCCACACAATGGAATACTATTCAACAATGAAAATAAATGAACTATCGATTCACACAACAGCATGGATCATTTTCATACATTTTGCTAAGCAAAAGACGCCAGACTCAAAAGGCTACATAGTTATATGATTTTATTATACAACATTCTAAGTAGGAAAAACTGTAGACACAGAAAACAGATCCATTTTTGCCAAAAGTTGGGCCTGAGTGAAGGAATTTTGTCTACAAAACGGAAATACAGGAAATTTGGGGGTAATAGAACTATTTGTATTATGACTGTGATAGTGGATATACAACTCTATGTATAGAATTTACAACACAAAGAGTAAATTTTACTGCATCTAATTAAAAAAAAAAAACACCTTACATGCTCCTAAAAATACAGGAAAAGGAAAGCTCGATCATTAACACTTGACCCGCAGCCAGAGTTAATAAGAAACATGCCCAAACACCGAGTCCCTGAAACGTTATGAGCAAGTTTACACGTATGTTTTTGTAAAGACTTTCAAAATGGCATATATTAAATGAACAGGCAATGGTTCCATACCTAGTTTTCACCCTCAACTCCAAAATTATGAGATTTAATCAAATGACAGGGCTCATTGTGCAGAAGAACATTTCATAGCAACCTCTTAGAATCACTGCACTTCTGAATAAAACATTTGGAGGCATTTAATGGAAAGAGGGTAAGTTCATTGACTTTGTTATTATTACCATAATTAAGGCAATATAGCTAACTAAAAAGGTCTTGCCAAGATAATGAAGATTTCTTAATTATCTGAGTGCTTGTAGTGAGTCAACTTTATGTTAAACTCAATTTCTCCTTGTCACACTAAACAGTTAGTCATGAAGAAACTCAAGGTGGAACCCTAGAATTTGAGAAATGGAAGAAACTACAGGAATCACAGTATCAGACCAAGCCCCTCACTTAATAAATGCGAAATATTAGTGTCTTTGTATTGTATTGTACATATTGTTTTATTTTCTGTATATGATGATGTTTTGAGATCCTAAAAAAAAACCCTGCTGGCTGGGGAGAGGGTGTTCCCCCCATCATCCAGTCAATTCACAAAGGACTCAGCTGGAGCATAACTTTGTTATGAAAACTAACCAATCCAGAAGTCATACCCCTCCATCAGCCTCGTAGGTAATATTCATTCTGTCTTAACTATCTCAGGGCTGGTGCCAGGCAACTAAGGACCACCCATACCCTTACAGCCCAAAGCCCATAGAAATTATTCAAACTAGCCAATACTATACTGTTCACTGTTCACCCCGCACTGCCTTGCCTTTCCCACAGAAACTCCACGATTCAAGTGCTCCCCTTGCTCCTGGATTACCTCCTGACCACTTTGGTGTATTTCCTATGTGGCCCTGCATATGTGGTGTGGTGTTCCTCCTTTTCCCTAGGACCTGTGAGTATAATACATTTCGTTTTGACAAACGCTTCAGCCTTAACAATGATAGGAGTCATCCTGCTGTTGGGACGCCACTGATGAATGCTGGGGCGATGCTCAACTTAAAGCTGAAAAAGAAGGGCATGCAGGGCTTTGGGGAGGAGTCGTGGAAGCCCGGCACCGGTGACAACATCCGGGAATTCTTATGAGCCTCGGATACTTCCGAATCTTCATCTCCCTGTGGAACGACTTTATGATGTTCGGCATAATTGTGCTGATTGGCTCTTGAGCCCCAGGTGCGGAACCAGGACCTCATCCTTCCGGACGCCGAGTCTCCGTCCCTCCATTCCCGATGACTTCAACAATGTTTTTGACCAGAAAAACCGATGCCCTTCCCTGAAAGCCCAGGCTCGTGGTGGGTGGGAAAATGTTCGCCAGGATGTACGTGGTTTCCCAGTCCTGTCACTGTTGTCAGAGACACTCTTTGTGTTGTCTGAATTAGCATGCTGTCTTCTGAGGGCTTGTGTCAGGAGTTGTTATAAGATTGCATTCCCCATAGATAAAAGAACATGACAAGATGGTTTCAGCATGTTAGAATCCCTTCCACAAGAAACTTGTTTCTGGATTTTTTTTTTTTTTTGGTGTTTTGGATATTTTTCTGAATATTTTTAATAACCATCCTTTTGCTTAGAACTATATAGATTTGTAAACATCATTTTTATCCAGGATTCTGAGCAGAAGGGTTGGATTTTCAGCTTAACACAGCCTCATGCTTGGACAGTGTTTATGAGGATACACAGTGTTGCTTGCTGAGTCTGACAGCTCCTGGGCCAGCCCAGGGCCGGCATCCCAATTCCATCCCCATACCAGCAGAGTCTGCTTGACTACTCAATGCAACTGAGGTTGTTCCCAAGACCTTAAGGAGTGCGTCTTCCATAGCAGGGACACTGACCTTCCTGTTTAGACACTAAACTGTTAGCTAAAGGGATGAGATAGGATCAGGTGAAGTAGTGTTGATTTCCACAGAAGAGGAGTGCGGGACAGGAGGTGGGGCAGGCCAGGCAGTAGGAGAAATTTCGTTTTGTCTTGACACCTTTTGTTAAATAAAGTGACTTTGGGAGCCTTGAAGAAAAATGTATAAAAAAATAAATAAACTTTTTTCCTGAGTCTCTCCTATTTCTCCTCTTGGGGCCATACTTGACTGACCATCTCATGAAAGAATACAAAACAGTCTTACCTTGTAAAATGTGGATAACAGAACCTAACCTCTAATGATTATTGCAGATGGTTTCCAGCCTAGAATATGAAGTTTAAGACATCTGTATATAGGACTTCACAGCAATGTGGATGGATTTAGAGTCATACTCAGTGATCTATCACAGAAACAAAGAAAAAAGTACCATATGTTCTCACTCATAAGCAGACCTTGAACAAATATAGTAGTATAAGAAAGGGATTGGCAGTAGTGGGAAACTGCCAGGAGAGGGAGGGGCACACTTCATCAAGGGTATCTGCATAATGAACATTTGTATAGCTAATTCTGAATTATACCCCTCATCTTTAAAATAAAAAAAATTAAAAAATAAACATTGCCTATATTATGAACCAGCAATTCCACCACTAGGTACAAATGCAGTAGAGGGTCAGTGACCACCAAAAGACTGATACAAGAATGTTCACAGTAGCTTTATTTATAATAACCCCAAACTGGAAACAATTCAAATACAAGTCAATAGAAGAATAAAATAATAAGTCGTGATATATTCACACAATGAAATACTCTACAGCAATACAAATTGGTCAACTACTGGTAAACACAGCAACACTAATGAGCCTCATAGATGTTATGTTAAGCAGAAGAACCAGACTTCAAAAATTTTATGTGGTTCCATTTAGTTCAAGAATAGATAAGACAAATTAATAATGATAGAAGTCAGAATAGTGGTTACTTCTGGAGGAGTATAGTCTGGGAAGGGACACAGAAGAACCTTCTAGGACGCTGGAAAAGTCCTGTATCTTTGCTCTGGGTAGGGTTATATGATGGTATGCATTTGAAAAAAAATAATCAAACTATACATTTAACATTAGTGCACTTTACACATTTGTATGTGCATATTAAACATCAATTTTAAATATCCAGTGAGATATGTTTTCTGCTAAAACAAGTGTAAAAACACCACTGGTGACACCAGCAAAGGGTAAAATATTAGAATTGTTTATATGGGAGTCCCTTTTACTAAAAAGATACACAGTATATAAAATTATTCAAGTTCTTTCTTTTTAAAAATGAAACAAAAGTCTTATCCCAAATTTAAGTGGTAGCATTCTATTATATAAATAGAATTATAAGGTCTGCACTCTTTTGTGCCTGAATTCTTTCACTTACCATATCATTTTTTAGTTTCATCTATGCTGTTAAGTATATCAATATAGAGTTTATTCCTAATAATTGCTGAGCAGTAGTCCATTGCATGCCTACACCACAAAGTGTTGATAAATTTTTCTGTTGATAGACATTTAGGTTATTTGCAACATTCTTTGCAGTGACCAAAGCTGTTAGTGACTTTTTTTATTAAAGCCATCTTGCTTCACTAAAAAAAAACTGCATATAAAATAAAAAAAAATTGATCTCAATACTCTTAAAATATATGAATCTAGTTACTCGATTTTAAGAATGTGTGGCTTTAGTTGCAGCATTTTGTAATTACTTCTGCTTCTGTAAATTGGCTTAGAACTCAGGGTGGTATTTTCTGCAAACATGCAAACCCCATCAAAACTCTACCCACCCGTCTAACCCCCTCGCATCCTAACTCCAGTCTTGTCTGCACCAAGGAGACAAGGTTTTGCCAGGGTCCTAGAAAACAAAGTCACAGAAGAAAAATGTCAGATGATCTAAGAGCATGCGAAAAGATGCTCTAGGTAATATTAATTTCCAACTTTTTTCTATCTCTCTAATAGAAGAAAAGTAAATGTATATTCCTAGAGAGGCTGGAGTACAGTCCAAAGCATCCTGCAGAGGTACAAAGTTTCCCTTAAAAAATGTTTATTCTTTTAAAAATCCAAGGAAAACTTGCATGCTGCTTTATAACTTACCAGGAATTGTTTTACTGTATGAATAAAAAATTCCACAAAACAAAAAGTCCTCATTTCTAGGAAATTCCCCAAAGCTTGCTAGATATGAGTGATGTTTATCCCTTAGCTCTTTGTGTTATTTCCCTCAAGCACACATACTCCACTGTGATAAGCACATAAAAAGGTGTTATAAACACACACACACACACACACACACACAGTATAATCTGGTGGAACTTCAATTTCTCTGAGTTATGGAAGCAGAGGTAAAGCCATGCCAGCACACATGTTCACACAGAAAGAGCAACATAAGCATTATGCTTTATTTTGCAATGTTTAATCTTTTTCTCCCTTAAGGAAGTCCTTCTTCAGTCTACTAGAGACTGGTCACCCTGGAGAAATCATGACAACTCTCAATATGCACTCCATAAAATTGGGAATTGTTTTTCCCAGAAGAAGTGACTATAAGAACCCAAGAGTTTTGGCAGGTTACAAATGACCCTGTGAATAGATGCATCTTGAAGTCTCATCCATATACTGCAGGAAATAGAGGATGAGCATTAAGATCTGTTGACTTTTTTTTTTTAAGAGAAGGGAGAGGAAACAATATTTAAGAAACTACCATGTACAAAACACTGTGTTAGGGCACTTAATATTCAATACCAAATTTATTCTCCATTACATCTCTGTGTGTCCATATTGATCATATTTTTCAGATAATGAAACTGAACCTGGGTTGAAAGTCGACAAGCAACTTAGTTGCAGAAGCGGGGATTTAACACATTTACTCCCCGCCCCCAACACATACAGCTCATTCTTACAGCAAAGACTATGTATCTATTACACCATTCCCTAACTCTGCCACAACGATAACATTTACTATCACCAGACAGGGTAAATTAGTAAACTTTTGCCCCACATCAGAGTCTTTGTCTTCAGAACAAATTTCAAAATCCATCTTTACCTAGAAATTATTCAGATCTCCCTATTGTGATTGTCTTCCTCAAACTCTTTGGAAAAGATCAATTTGGTATTATCTAGTAACACTGAAGAAACACATACCATATGACCAATTTGGGATATGTACCCTAGAGAAATACAAACACATATTCACCAAGATCCCTGCCTAAGAATGTTAATAACACCATTGTTTACCATAGTCCAAACTAAAGACAGTCCAAGTGTCCATCAACAGTAAGCTAGATAAATAAATTATAGTAATTCATACAGCTCCATTGTACAACATGAATTTCTCTTTCAGTCATAATGTTGGGAAAAAGAACACAAGACAGAAAAGAATTATGAAGGTATGATTTACATTATATGAAGTTCAAAAACATGCAAAACTAAACACTATCATTTGGTAATGCTTATATACATGGTTAAACAATGTTAAAAAACAAGGGATTCATTACCATAAAATTAATTATAGTAAATATTCTGAAGGGAGAAAAGGTAATCTGATGGAGCCAGATCTCATGGGGGAGCTTCTGAGTGTTGGCAATAACTTGTTACTTGACTTGGGCTGTGATTACACAAGTATGCACTCTATAATTACTATGCACTTTCCTGTATATGTGTTTTATCACAAAATTGCAAAATGCTTACAAAATTAAACATTAAAAAAAAAACTGTTGAGAGGTCATTTCACTCTACAGTAAACTCTGACCTTTCAATTCCTCATCTTACCTCCCACATTAATTGTTCAGGTGCTGAGAAAGTTGAAGGTACAGATGAGAATAAGGAAGATAGTAATGAGGACTACCAAATGAAGCAGTTCCTGAAAGTATTCACACTAGAAAATAAATATACTTGTAGGAATATGTGTAACTTAGACAGCAGAATTCACATTTACTGAGTGTCATCTGTGTGCCATGACACAAACACTCTTAGCACATACAAACCTAGAAGCAATCCAAGCAACACATAAACCTTCTCTACATAGAGAAAAAAATCAGCAGTAAGGTGATTGTACATAATGGATGCTTATACACAAAGACTTTCAGGAGGTAAGCTTTCATCTGAATTTTGAAGATGAAGGGCAAGATTTGATAAAGAAAGATAAAGGGGCATTTATCACTGGGAGAGATGTGACATAGGTCTAGCAGAAGTTAATGTCAGCCCAAGAAGATTGAGTATGGAAGACTGGCTGGACTTGAATAGCTGTAGTATAAAAGAGCATCAAGTGATATTAGCAATATCAATGGCATAAAAAAGAAGAGAGTAACATATATGTGTATATATGTATACACATATGTATTCTATAACAGAATATATTAAGAACTCTTTTAAAAGCCATAAGAAAAAGACAGACATCCCCAATTTTAAAATACACAAAAGATTGAATAGCTATTTCACAAAAGAGGATATTAGAATGGCTAATAAACATATGGAAATATGCTCACTTTAATTAATAAGCAAAAAATGCAAAATAAAGCCAAAATGAGCTACCACTACACATCCATCAAATTGACTGAAATGAAAAAAATTAATAATATGATGTACTGGCAAAGATATGGAAGAAATTGAGCTTTCCCACTTTTCTGGTACACATGAAAATTGAAATAACTTTGGAAAATGTTTGGTAGTATCTACCAAAGCTAGACATGCATAAGCTCAATGACCCTGCAATCCCTCTCCTGGACACATACTCAACAAATATGAGTTCTATCTCCATGAAAGTCTTGTACAAGAATATTGATGGCAGTTTTATTTAAATAGCCAAAAACTAGAAATGACCCAAATGTTCATCCACAGTAGAATGTGCAAATAAATTATGGTATAGCCATAAAATAGAATACTACAGAGCAATGAAAAAGGGCAAGTTACTGACGTACATAACTACATAAATTAATCACACAAATAAAATGTTAAATGAAAGAAATCAGGCCTTAAAGAGAACATATTTACATATTGCATTATTCCATTTATTTGATGTTTAAAAACAGGCAAAAACTTGTCTATGGTGACAGAAGTCAGAATAGTATTTGGCCTTGGTGGGAGAAGAAAACACCAAGGCATAATGAATTATTTTGAGACCCTGAACATGTTCAATATTTTGATCTGGATGGTAGTTACATGGATTTATGCTCATTCAAAATTTTTTTGAGTTGAGCAATAAATGTTGGTAATTTACTACAGTTATACCCCCTCAAAAAATAAATTATCAAGCTATAGGGGCCATAATAAAATGCATTCAAAAAGACTCATAAAAAAGTGCATGTCTGTCAAAAAGAGGGCAAATTAATTATTTTTTTTCTTATGAACCATTAATGCCCCTTAATAGTTTACATTGGCCTTAAGATTATTACAATTTTTAAAAGAATTTTTTAAAAATCACATATGCCCCCACTTATGATCCAACCTTAAAATGTAAACTGTTTTCATTTATTCATGTTCCCTTGAATATCTTTTTCCATTGCTCTGTATACACCATCACATAAGGACTCATTCTGGACACAAACCCTATATAGAAAGAAGTCAGGATTTGAAATCAGAGAATCTAATTTGAATCTTGCTGGGCTACTTATTAGCTGTGTGACCTTAGCCAAATTACCTAATCTCTCTAAATCTTAGTTTGCTCACTTATAAAAAGGGAAGAAAAATATTATCTACTTCACAGAGTCGTGAGAGTTAAATTAGATAATGTGTATTTATAAGAACTGCTCAAATGTTTGGTAATTTACATTAATATAAGTGATTACAATGTGGATAGAATTCTTCTGTCTGCTCTTCTCTGTTCCTCTATAATTAGCATTTCCACAAAGACATGCAATCTTTATAGTAGCCTACCTAATCTCCAGTCCCTCTTCATTTCACCAACAAAAACTTAATTTTATCTGAGATTGGCAGTGTGCCTAGCATAGTGATAAATCATGATTGATCTAAAACAATCATGGCAAATCTGTTTGCCATTTTCCCAGTCTTCCTTGCAGCAGGTCATATGACTAAATTCTTGATCTAAAACCTATGGGGAAATCTCCTTGGAGAGGAAAGGGTACTTCTGAAAAGGCATTTAGTTTTCTGGCAAAAGTAATAGACCCTGCTGGTCCTCCCTTTCTTCCTCCTTTTTCTGTCTTGAACCCAGATGTACCATTCAGAGCTTTGAAAGCCATTGTGTGTACACAGAAGAAAAACCTAAATTCAGCGACATCAGGTATGAGACCATGAATCCTTGAAACAACTCAAGTGAACACCCACCTCTAGATTTCTTTTGTCAGAAAAATTAACTCAGGTTTCTAGAAGCCATTTTTTAAAGTTTCTGTTATTGCAGTTGAAAACATTCCAGACTAACATAAGGGTTTTAATGCCTTTGGAAAAGTTTATCAAATTCACAATTGAATTAGTCATTTACTTTTTGCAGAAACTTAGATTGTTTAGTTCAACAAACATTTACAGTTTTCATATGTATCAGTTATCTGTGTTACTGAATAAATAGGGGCAATTCCTTCCCATGAAGGAACTTAGTGTTTTCAATTTTGTGTTATTTAAAAAAAAATACAAACCAAAAATCACTACACATACAGTTTCTTTGGAGTTATGCCCACAAGGAAAAATACTCTTCACCCATTCATCTACTAAGCTTACGTCAACCTTCTTTGGGTTCATCCCAACTTAGTAAATCTTCATTAGTAGAACATTCTTTCCCCAAATGACTGCTAATCTGACTCTTTCTTGTTATTGAATACTCAACCTAAATGCCACTTCTTCAGAATGATCTTTCTCCCCAACCATACTAACACTACCATTCTGTTTTAATTTTCTGCTGAGCAATAATGATGTCATATTTTTGTTGTTTATTGGTTTACTTCTTTATTTGTTGTTTACATCCCTGCCCCAACCCACTGTAGAATGCAAGCTCCATTTAAGAACAGAGTTTGTTTTGATCACCTCCATATCCCTTAGAATAGGGGTTGACAAACTACAGCCTGCAGCTAAATCCAGCTAGTTGCCTGTCTTGTAAAAAAAATTTCAATAGGATATGGCTAGCGTGTTTGTTTACACATTGTCTACAGCTCCTTTTGGGTCACAAGGACAGAGTAGAATAGTTGTAACAAGAGACTAGATGGCTCACAAAGTCTAAAATATTTGCTATCTGCCTTTTGCCAAAAAAGTTTGCTGATCCTCGATCTAGAAAAATTGCCTAGCACAAAGTAGTCACTTAACAAATTCCCAAGAAATATTAAATTTTGTCTCAAAGGTTGTTCTTTATTGTCTCTCTCATTCTATAGATATATTTGTTCCTAATGACATTATGAGTCCCATTTCAGCAGGATTGCTGTTTACTAGAACAAATTCATTGACAGTAATTTCACACCAAACTTTCAGAAAGAACAACTCATCGCTTTGGATCGAAGGATTAAAGTTTAACATAATATTCTTCAAATCACAAGGAGACATCTCGAATGTAGAATCAAATGTCTTATATTTCAGTTGGCAGCATAAGCCAGATTCCACTTGCATTTTTTTGACGAACCACTTTAGAATTCATTTGCCAACTCAAATTACACCAATGGCCGTGAAGTATCTAAACTTTCTATCACAGACAACTACAGTTGTATTCTATATAATATCAACATCTTTATTTGATTTTTCCAAAAAAGTACACTTTTTAATTCAAATATTTTTCATGCACTTATTTTACAAATTAAATAAAACTACTTTGAGTTTAAGTTAGGGTACCCACTCCCATGTTCATTAGGAGTCACTTCTTTGGTTTTACTCCTTGGAAACATAACTTTTAATAACGCTCGACATTAAGACTAAAAGTTTAATACTCAGCAGATTCTGATTTGGAGAGTACATTTCCCATGTTTTCATTTTTTTATTTTTTGGTTTGCTTGCTTGTTTGTTTGTTTGTTTGTTGCTGCTGAGACCATAGAGTATTCTAAATAGTTGTATCCAGGGCAATTTCAATCACATTTTATCTTTGGCATTCCATAGAGGTGAGGAGAGTTGAGAGAAAGTTGTATGTAAAACAAATTGTATTGTAAGCCCACTAATGGATCCTATTCCAACCACCACAGAAGCTCAAAGAAAATCCCTGGAATTTTGTGTCAAGGGTTTCAGGGTCTCCTCTTTTTGAGATATGTTACTTATATCTCAAGCCAAACCAGTCTGCTCTGCTTTTGTTTTTTTTAGTGTTTTTTTTTTTAATTATTCAATATTTTTTATTGTGATATTGTGGGGTACAGTTAAGGGTTAGGTACAAAAATATGTCTTGTTCAGGCACCCTTGTTGATAAGAAGTGTCCCCCCATCCCCAGACAGGTATTTATTACCATTAATCCCTTCCCCATCCCTCCCCCCACCCCAATAGTTTCCCACCACTGTCAGATCGTTTCTATAGTTTGCTTTTGTTTTTTTCAGAATCTACTTCTTCGACATCTCCCTGATTTATGTCTCTGCCAAGTCCTTTCAGGTTAAGGTTACATTTAGTCTCCAAGCTTTACTCCTAAACAAGTCTCTGGGTCCATTTTTACTCCACGATATGTAACCCTCAGGCTAAACTCACCCCCGTTGCCACCACATTCAACCAGGTTCCCAGATTCCAGTTCTATGGGGTTTGATAAAAGAGTTACAACATTACAATAAATATACAGGAAACTAATCTAGCCTCAAAGATTAGAGTTTAATTTATTGCAGAAGCCCATTGCCCCATATGGCAGAGGCAGCAAAGTTCAATCTGCTCTCACCAGAGGGTAAAGAAAACCAACAGAGAAAAATAGCCAACTCACTTCAACTATCGCTCTTTCATATTTCAAGAATTTTTATATTCAATTTCCAACTCTTGAAGTATAACTAAATCAACTAGTTGGAAAGGTCACTGTCTTGAACAAACTCAGATGTTTTTAATTGATGCTGCACTATGCAATAAGTTTTGAAACAATGATCTTTGATGATAATTCCATTCAGCAGTCTCATCATTTCTATTTGGTATGTCCGTGTGTGTGTGTGTTTTCTTTGTGTATCCTACAGAGATTCAAATAAATACTTATTTCAAATCCCTAGACCCCGTCATTTGGGAATAAGTTATCATATGGCATAATCTTAGATCATCCTGTTATTTCTCAAAATAGATTATTGCATGGCTCTCTAACCCTGTGAAATGCTCTAAGATAGGAATTTTCTTATCAAATTCTGTTATACACTTAGGAAATGCTGTATATTATACCACTCTCTTCATCTGTGCTTGTGAAGTTCAATGGCAAAGAAATCTGTTTAATTTGTGTAGCCACATTTTCCAAAATTATGAAGCT
>CAUYQG010044309.1:0-38795 GCA_963574415.1 Tarsius wallacei | reverse complement strand
TGGGTCATCCATTTACCCAGTGACCACTAAGTACCCATTTCTTTAGCCTTAGAGTCACCAGGAATACAGAGGTGAAAAAGAATATGGCGGCTGCCCACCTGGACTTTAAATTCTAAATCCATGCCTTTCTCTTGCTCAGGTACCCTCTCCTGCTGCCCTGGTGCCCTTCCCTGTGAACTGGCTCATGTCCATCTTAAAATTCAACTCAGGCATCCATCTTTCCGGAAGATGCCTCGAAATGTAAGCTCCCTCTTCGTACTGGCTCTATATCGGATTCTTTCTCTGGGTTCTCATATTTCCTTGTAAATATCCGTTTTCCTGTCCTTCATATATTATAGTTATCAGTGTATGGGGCTGTCTCTTGCACTAAATTAGGTGCTTTTCAAAGACAGAAAAAGTTGTGTTCCTGAGGGTTTTATCCTCCGTGCCTGGCGTCAATAAATATTTATTGAATAACGAGTGGGAATGAACTGAAAGAATGAATAGGGCTAAAAGGCTGGATCATGCCTCACCCAAGGACAGCCCTGGATGCTCGACTATACATTTTGTTCTCTATTAAGCAGTGTCTTAGTCAGTTCAGACTGCTATAACACATGATCATAGACTTGGTGGCTTAAGGAACAAACATTTATCTCCCATCGTTCTGGAGGCTGGAAGCCTGAGATCAGGTGCCAGATGTGGGGGGCATGATGTGGCTCTCTTCCTGGTTTGCAGACAGTTGTCTTCTTGGTGTATCCTCACATGGCAGAGCGAGAGCGAGAGCGAGGGCGCATTCTGGTTTCTTCATCCCCTCATAAGGACACCAGTCCCATTATGGGGGTGTGTAGTAGTCTGCATGTGAAGCTAGGTCATTTAGTAAGGAAACAGTTATATTTGGCTCATGGTTCTACAGACTGTACAAGAAGCAGAATGCTGAAATCTGCTTCCATGAGGCCTCAGGAAGCTTACAGTCATGGTGGACTGTGAAGGGGGAACGGGAGTGTCACGTGGCCACAGCAGAAGCAAGAGAGAGGAGGTGCTGGGCTCCTCTGTTAAACTACCGACTCTCAAGTGCACTAACAGCAAGAATTCATGCATCAGTGCAAGAACCACACCAAGTCACTCTTGAGAGATCTGACCCCAATGACCCCAGTAGCTCCCACGAGGCCCCACCTCCAACGTTGGGGATCACATGTCAGTGTGAGATTGGGAAAGCACAAGGATCCAGACCATATCATGGCTCTTCCCTCCTGACCTCATCCAAACCTACTTACGCCCCAAGAGCCCCATCTCCAAATACTATCACCCTGAGGATGGGGGCTTCAACATACACATCTTAAACATTCATTTCACAGCAAGCAGTTCATGAATGAGCTTTTGAAAGTGTTGGGAAAATAATGGCAGGGTGAAAGTGAGTCTTTGGGACCACACATCTGGCAAGGGCTTCCGGGATGGGTTGGTGGGAGATGGATCTCTGCCCATGGCTGGATCTCAGCACCAGTTTCAAGAACAGGGCAAGAGGTATGTGGAGAAGGGAAGGTGGAGAGGCTGGACCTCAGGTTGGGCACCAGCTTTGCCACTCTTCAACTGTGTGATGTTTAGTGGGTGCTTTCCTCTGCTTGCCTCAGTTTCTTGACCTGCTTAATTGGATGTCCTCTGGGACTCTGTTTTATGTTTCTGCCTCTTTCCTGCTTGATACGACCCCTCTGCTGCAGGCCCAACTCTGCAGTCTCTTTAAGAGTCAGAGATTTAGTGGGCTGGTGCTAGAAATGGCCCCTGGAGGCCACCATAGCACCTCGTGCCTTGCTTAATTTGAATGCCTAGATAGATAACTCCAACTTGGACAGCATCCGAGGGTATTTCAGGGTTGATAGGAATCTCAGATGTCACCAGGGCTTTGACTGCTGGATAATTAGGCCCCAAGCGACAGCCAGCTACATATCCAGCCCCTTTGTCCCATGTCAACTTGGCTTGAGCTCCCTCATTTTCTTTCCTTGGTTATAGAAGCGGCTGCTGGCTGTGATCTTCCTGCCGGGGATCAGTCCCTTATCAGAGTTGAACAAGGCCCCCCTCTGAAGGAGCCTTGTGAAGGTAGGTAAGGCCTGCAGGTGTCCACTCCTCCTCTCACAGGCTGAGTCACACTGGCTCCTGCTTTAAACCAGACCCAGAAACCCCAGAGGAAGAGAGGATGGGAGGGAAATGGTGTATCACACATGGCACCCCAACCACTGCGCCCACACACGCCGCTGCGAAGGGTCAGGGGTGTTGTCTCAGGACACGCTCCTGGCAGGTGGCTGTTTCTGCTTCCCTGAAGAGATACAAGAATTGAGACCCAGAGAGACTAAGGAACTTTCCCAAATCTCTGAACCAGAGCTCTTTAACTCTAAAGTCCAATCTTTCTTACCAACGAGGTATAGAGAATCAGCACCTTGAGACTGTGAATCGCCCACGCTGAGACTTTTGTGTTGTTGTCGTTGTTGAGACAGGGTCTCCCTCTGTATCCTGCACTGGAGGGCAGTGCCATGGTCATAGCTCACTGCAGCCTAGAACTCCTTGGTGCAAGTGGCCCTTTCGTTCCAGCCTCCTGAGTAGCTGTGGGGCTACAGTCATGTGCCACCACATCCAGCTAATTATTTTTAAGTTTTGTAAAGATGAGGTCTCACTATATTGCCCAGCCTGGTCTCCAACTCCTAGGTTCAAGACATCCTCCTGCTTTGGCCTCCCAAAGTGCTGGAATTATAGGCATGAGTTACCATGCCTGACCTGACGCAGAGACTTTTTATTATTGCAGAAAGACAAAGAAGCTTGGCATCCAAGATGTGGTTTTGAGCCCTGACTCTGCCATTTGCTGTGTGACCTTGGGCAAATTACTTCACACCTGTAAGCTTTGTCTACCTTACCTGTTGCTACCTTAAACCAAATTTGGCCTGTGAATGCTTCCGTACTTTGAGTCCTTATGCTAGCAACTGCAACCTAACTTAGTACATAAACTTGCTGAAAACCACACTGGGAGTGTACTTTTTTAACAAATAGTTGAGTCTCAGCCAATCACAACAGCTGAGCTACAGTAGTTAGTCACAGATGGCCAGCTGATCAGGCCATATTCAAATAAGACTGATCTACAAACAATGGACTGTCTCTGCACCCAATTCTCTTTTCCATCCAGGAATGTCAACTACCCACCTGGCTGGGCAGCGCTCTCTGGACCTCGTCTGGTTCTGAGGTCTTTGTGACTCCTGTTCAATTACATTCTGTTAAATTTAATCCATCTAAAGATTTTCTCTTAACACGCATTCTACTTCCCATATGGACTTGTGAGTCCCTTATCTTTGGTGTAGCTGTTTTGGAGGGTGGTGAGGGTGGTGGGGGTAGTCGAATGGATCTCTCCTTGCCAATCAGAACTGTGCTTTCATTGTAGGGGATGTCTTCCCCACCCAAGCCTATGACTGACCGCTCAGGATGGGTCTTGGTTCCACCCAAGGGGAACATAGCTTCAGGCTTCCAAGAAAATGCAAGACCCGGCTGGGCTCGGTGGCTCAGCCTGTAATCCCAGCACTTTGGGAGGCCTAGATGAGTGGATTGCCTGAGCCCACGGGGTTTGAGACACACCCGGGCAACTTGGCAAGACCTCATCTCTACAATAAATCAAAAATTTCCCGGGCATGGTAGCGCACGCCTGTAGTTCCCGCTACTTGGAAGGTGGAGGCGAAAAGATCACAGGAGCCCAGCAGGTTGAGGCTGCGGTGGCCGGGAGCGTGCCACTGCACTCCAGTCTGGGCGACAGAGTGAGATTCCAACTTAAAAAGAAAAGAAAATGCAAGACCCGGTATGAAGAAGAGGGGAAGGATATTTCCCTTGGTCCTACCTTTCAGAGCAGCTCTGGTGTTACAGGAAGTGGGGCTGGAAGGCCTCAAGGGTTTCAAGTGTGTGGGTAAAGTGAGGCAGGGGGGCCAGGCGGTGAGATGGTGGAAGCCTTGTGCTGGCAGGCGGTGGCCTTGAGATGGAAACCCAGCCCCAGCACTTGCTGGCCGTGGGGCCTTCGGCAATTTCCTTACTCTCTCTGTACCCCAGTCTCTGCATCTGTGAATCTTTCTCAGGGTACCCCCATAGAATGTTACACAGACTTAAAGTAGGGCCAGGGAGCATAAAGGGTGAAGGACTACACTGAGTTTGTACAGTATTTTTAAAAATTGTGGTTGCTGGTTCAATGTGGATTGTTTTCTTCTGATTTATGAATTGACTGATATGAAAAGTCTTACAAAGTACAGAAATAAAGTGTATTATGGCATAATTAAATGAATAATCTTTGTTTCAAAGACTAACATCACTTCTTTGGAATGTTGCTTTTAAAAAAATAGGCTATTTGGTTACTTTCGGTAAGGAATCCTTTTTATTCTTCTTTTCCTAATGTCAATGGCAAGAGGACCTTGGTCGAGATCATGGCAAAAGCAGCCAGGAAAAACAAGACCTTCCTTGTCCCTTGTAACTATTTTGAACACGTCATCTGAAAATATTTTTACCTGTTGACTCTTATTCCCCAACAAGGATGAACACTTTCTCCTTCGCAGGCCTTTTTCTTTTCATTTTCAATATTAATTCTCTCCAGGATGCCCTTTGCTGGAAACCAAAATAAGTATTTACTTGATTATAAATAATGACACAGTGCATGGTCCTGGGCTACACAGCACACCAATTCAGGCTTGATGGGTCCCTATTATTTATTGTGCTATCAGCACAGCTTCTCAATTGAATCCTGATCTTAAATCAGGGGTCCCATCACAGAACCTAATGTGAGAGAAAACCTGGTGCGCCAGAAGCCTCTTTTATTTTTCTTCCCTGGCTTGTCAAGCAGTTAGAAAATGGAGACTCGACACTAGAAGGTATGTGCTGAATAACTCTGTCTGGTTGCTAATGATACCGTGATGTGGCAAAACACGAGCTACTGCTGACGCTCCTCTGAGCAGATCTGTATTCCAGAGGAGTCGGCCCTAAGCTCCTTTGTCTAATAAGACATTTAGCATTTAGAACATACAGCCAGAGCACCTCAAGGCATTTAAAATTTTATCTGAATCTTATGGGAAATACAAAAGGGTCAAGGAATTAGGGGAGTTGTTTGAGTTGTATGGTTAACTCAGTTGGTTAAAATTTACTGGGGGCATTGCTTGGATACCTGGATTTGGAATGGGACGGGTACCCCGATGAGCTGTATCTGGGTGGGGGGGTGTTAATTTCATCCAGCACTTGCAACTACTGAGTACTAACTATGGGCCAGGCATTGGGCTGCATTCTAGTGACGGATGCAGTGGTTTAAAAAAACAAAAAAAACCCAAGCCCCAAACCTTGGTCCCTGCTGTAATGAAACCTGTACTCTCAAGAGAGATGGGCAAACGAATAATTGCAGTGTCTTGGCAGAGCTTCTGCAAGGCTCTCTGTGATGGAAACCGGAAGGCTTTGGGGGTGGTCACTGGACTCTGGACTTTGGGATGTTAATTTTGAGGCAGTTTCCTGAAACCTGCCCTCCACCCTCTCTGTGCCTCCTAAAAAATAGTGATGACCCCCAAGTCTCCAAGAGTATAATTTTCAAGGGCCTTCTTTGCTCACTTCCTCACATTAATTAACAAAAGGTCCAGGGAATCTATTTTAATGAAAGAAAGAGGGTATTAGGTGAGATCCTGGGTAAAGTCTCACAATGCAAAGATATCCTACCATGGCTCCCTGCCACTGAGAGGAAGGCAGCATGGCACAATAAAAACAAAACAAAACAAATAAACAAAAAACTGTACGCCTTCCTGGCTGCCACTTGCCAGGCCTGGAATTAATGACATGTTGGTAAGCTGGTTCTCAGAGGGGGGCCAATAAAAGCCCTGATTTGTAATGCTTGCCAATTTCCATGGTATAAATCTTCCCATCATTGCCAGTTTAAAATTGTCAATGGCTTACCAACAGGCTTGAAAAATACCCGAAAATGTAGTAGGCTCTGGTGAGCCACAGCAGTTGACCACACACCATTGCCCTGGATCCAGTTTAACCCTTGTTTCCCCAGAGGTAACAGTTTCTGCCCTGGTGTCTCTAGGGCTGTGGTGAATATGGGAATGAGGTAGACCATGCCACAGACTGTCTCGGTGCCTGGCACACAGTCGGTCCCAGTAAATGTTGGTTTTCTTAGCTCCTCCTTTCTTCACCCTAGGAACAGCAAAATGATATGAGGGGAACCCCCAAAAACCTGGAATTATGTTTTGGAGGGTGGGCTCGATGTAGTCCCAGCTTCCCTTGCTGGATAGGTGTTCTAGGAATCCTACAGCATCAGGGGACCAGCCAGTCTTGTTGTGAGAGGATGCGTTCAGCTCCAGTAAATTTTATTATTTTGGAGACTCTTTCAATGCATTTGCCGATTTCACAGTGGGTGATTTACAAGCACACACCTGCCCACACTGCGCCGAGGGTTCAGCAGTTTTTGACCAAAAATGGCATGACCCCCATGTCTCACTCTCCTTATTCACTTCACCTCACCTTACCTCATGACTTTTTTTGTTTCCTTGCATGAAAAAATCCTCAAAGAGAAACATTTTGCTGATGTGGAAGAGGCGAAACAAAAAACAGCAGAAGCAGTAAAAGGCATCAAAACCAACAAGTTCGAGCTATTTTGAGCAGTGGAAAAAGCATCTTGGTAGGTGCATTGCATCAAATGGAGAGTACTTTGAAGGTGACTGAAGTTTAAACATGTAAGACTAAATACACAGTTTTTTATAAATAAATTTTGTTTCCCTTGGAGGGGGTCCCCCTTGTAGAGGTATCAATGTTTATTCATTTATTCATTCATGAATTCAATATTTATTGAACACCTACTAGATGCCAGTTACCTTGCTAGGTCCCAAGGGCTTAAAATAGACTAAAGACATGAGCCTTGCCTAAAAGCAGTCTCCAGATTAATTTAGGAGACAGAGTGATAGATCAGAGCCAAGGTCAGAAGTTCAAAGATGAGTGTTGTCAACTAGCTGGGAGCAAAGAACAACGGGGCATAAGGGGAGACTTCTTGGAGGAGGGGGCATGTATTGAGTTCTAAAGAATGAGGTAGTTGCAGAGGGGGAAAAAGTCCCACTAAACTGGTATAGATAGATGCTATTTTTTTTTTTTGAGAAAGTAGGATTTATTAAGAAGACTGATAAGCTTCCACTGTGGAGATGGAGACGTTTTCGACATCTTTCCCTCCCAGACCACCATATTTGTTTATGTCCTGCATGTATCTCTGTGCTTTATACATGAACACAGTAAGATTTTTGTTCCTCCAGAGCCAAGGAGGCACTATTGCCCCTTACTGAGAGTGCATGCTGTGGGCCAGGAATCCCAGGGGGCAGGAACCACAACTTTTCTTGCTAACCATCACATGCGTAATATGCTGTTGATAAATATTTGCAAAATGAATGAACACATAAACAAATGTCACTGCCAGGAGAAGAACTAGTTTAAGAAGTGGGGCAGAGAATAAAATAGCACAGGGTGAGTGAGGAAGTGCAGAGTTCCCATTTACAAATAAGAAACCGAGACTCGGTAAGCGATAGGGTTGGAGAGGTAGGTTGGGTCCAGCTGGCAGGTGCTCAAATGCAGGCTAAGCTGTCCAACCCTAGGTGATGTAGAAGATTTCTCACCCCCAAGCTCACAAAGAGGAGAGAGGCCATGTGACTTTCAGGGCTCTTTATCGCTCCCCCATAGCGACAGCCAAGATGGTCTGTGCTCTCCAAGGCGGGGATGAACAACCACTGGTGAAGTTATTACGCTCCAAAGTTTTAATGAAAGAGCTACAATTACCAAGCTCTCTGCCTTTGGCACTTGAGAATCCATCTCAATTTCCCCTTTCTTTCTGAAGCGACAGTGATTAAGGATTCATTCTGCACATAAAACAAGTGATCAATGGCTTCTGGCAGTTGCCATTGTCTCTCTCTCCCCCCATCAGTAGACAATGTATCTTGGGGAGCTGCCGGGGCCTGAGAAAAATGAGTTTGCCAGACACAGTTCTATTTTGATTTAGATCACAAATAGCTCAGCTTCATTTTTACATTGATAACAAGGAGATGGCTTCCATTTCCTGAGTTCTGCAATCTGAGAATAAGTCCATCTCTGCTGAGAGAGAGAAACGGGTCTTTGTGTGTGTGTTGTATGCATTTCTGTACCCAGAGTTGTATGGTCAGGCTGACACGCGAGGAATCTCAGTCTTTCTGACCTGGCCCCTTTCCTGGAGCCTCAGGGATGGGTGGGGTCTGGTCTCTGGGTCACCAAGCTTGGGGCTGCGTTTGTTCCTTGGGCACCCTAGCCAGTCCTCACTGGAGATCAGTGCATGACATCTGCCCTGGAGGGAGAAGGGTAAGGGCAAGGAGAAAGCTGGCTGGGAGGAGAAACTGTCACCCCTTGGGGCTTGGGTGGGGGACAGAAAATTCAGGAAGAGCAAGTTGGTGAAAATGGAAGCAAACCTCCATTATCTTTCATGGAAGGTATTTTAGATAGATGGATGGGTACATGGATGGATGGATGGATGGATGGATAGATAGATACAGATATCCTCCTTTCTCGAGGAAGGATGGGCTCTTGAGAAGAGATTCAACCTTCCTACCCTAACTCTTCTTCCAAATGATATGCCTCCTCCTCCCCCCGTGCCTTTCTTCCTAAAGGGGAATGAATATTAAACTTGTACACGATGAACCTAGTTCGGGAGCAGGCTCCAGTCACAGGAACAAAGGGTGATTCTGAGAGAGTGGTGCCTATCGTAATCCTGAAGGACACAATCCCAAATGCCATAATCCTGAATTGTTGATATCCCGAAAGATCAAAATCCGTACAGCCTAAATCCTTAAAGTCTAAAATCCCTAATATCTAAAATCTTGAAGATCACAAGCCTGAAAGATTAAAATTCCAAATGTTGAAATCCTGAAAACTGAATTCTGGGGAAGCAGTTAGTGCTTTTCTGCTAGTATGCCAAATAGTTGCATCATGCTAGGTGGAACTACTTTCTTGCTATTGTATTTATTTGGAAATCTCTTGCGGTTTAAGGAGATGTATAATGAGTGCTGAGTTGACAAGGGGTGGACTTGTGAATTTAATTTTAGGCATCAACTTGATAGGATTAAGAAATATCTGGTAACCTGGGGAAGCATTATTTTGGGTGTGTCTTTGAGAGGGTTTCCTGAGGAGATTGGTGTGTGAGTCTCAAGAGATGAGGTGGGCAATGTTGGCAGGCACCATCCAGTTGGCTGGAGACCCAAAGAGAATAAATACACAAGGCGAATCGGTCTCTCTGAGACCAGACAGGTTTCTGCTGCCTTGAACATCAGAACTTTGACTCCACGAAAGTGCATTATCACAACATTGACTATATGTGTAAGCATTGTGCGTAGACATAGGAATGTTGAAATTTCCTCAATAAATGAAAAGATTTCCTTTTTGTACATCTACATTTGTGAAGGACAATATTTCTTGAGATCTCAGCTTTTTGGATGACTGCATGTGCTGTGGCACTGTGGTGTTTGATCCATCTCATCAAAAGACTTATGTTGTTTGTCGGTATCTCAGATGACTGCAGTCATAAAGCTAGGTGCACATGATTATCAACCATACTGATATGTGTTTATACATTTCACTTTTTGATCTAGTACTTTATGAATACTGTTTATCTGCTCATAACTGTTATGCCCACGTGACTGTTGTTAGCATACCTGAGTGTTTATGTTTGCAAAAATATGTATGTTGTTATTTTCTATCTATTCCACTAAGTGGATTATGAAGTGTCCTGTCATGTTTTTATATGTTTCTTAAATAAATACTCTTTAAAAATGTCTTTTAAAGCAATTTTTAAAAATTACTTTTTCCAGAATTATATTTTCAGGATTTTGATCTTTAGGAATTTCAACATTCTGAATTATGATGTTTGGGATTGTATGTTTTGGGGCGATGGCCCAAAGCCCTATCCATAGGCCGGCCCCATATGCCACATGGTTTTTCTTACTGTGACTTTGTAGTAAGTTTTGAAATTGTGAAGCATGCAACTTTTAAATTTGTCCTTTTTTCCCGAAGGTTGTTTTGGTTCTTCTGGATTCTTTGAATTACTATGGGAACTTTAGGATCAACTTGTCATTTTCAACACAATAATCTACTGGGATTTTGATAGGGCTTGTGCTACATTTGCAGATCAATTTGGGAGCTTTAATTTTGAAGGAGAAAGTGGCCTAGAAGTGAGGCAGTATGGTGTAGAAGAAAGAATGCATGGAGGCTTCAAAGTCAGGTGGATAGGTGGACATCTGTTCATGCCTGACCTCCAAGCTTTGTGATCTTGGGCACATCAGCCTTCTTTGAGCCTCCACTTCCTCATCTTTAAGACTGGACCTAAGGATACTTAGGTAAAGGTGTTCTGAGGATTGAATGAGTTTACCCATTCTGGCTGTAAGGACCATGTCTGGCACACAACTGTAACTATATTCATTTCCTGGGGGTATTGAAACTCACCCAACTAATAGGAGAGAAAGAATCAGGTTAAAAAAAAACACACAAAGCCTGGAAAGGACCTCAGTGATTAAATTAATGCATATTGAAATTTCATTGTTTGTGACCTTAATTCAGTGCCCCTAGAATACTTTCCTCTCCACAACTTTGACAAAATCCTACCCACCCCCGATGGCCTACTTGGAAGTAATCTTCTCTTTTGTAAATGCACCCAGCATTTTTTTTTCCTCTTTGACAGGATCTAATTCTGTTTGTCTGTTTTCTCCAGATTTAGGTATGAGTGTTGACTTTACTTCTCAACTGTAAGCCTATAAAGGCAGAATTCAGCCGGGCCTTCTTCGAAGTATCCGTGTGGAGGGCTTGATAAAGCATGGCCCCATTCATGTTCCTAAAGCATGGAAGTGTGTGTGCGTGTGTCTCTGTGTGTGTGCAGTCTGATTTCTCTGCACTCTTTCTCAGAACCGCCTTCCCTAAGCACATACATACCCTGCCCATGCTCAGTCAGGCTGTGATGACAAGGAAATGTTTAAGGATACAGGTTAATTGACTCTTGTAGGCCATAGAAGGGAGGTTTCTTCTGCCTTGAGTGTGGGTGCTCACTTCAGCCTGCCTGCTGGGCACAGTTGGGAGGTGGTCAGAGATCTCTCATCAGAGACCTCATGGAGAGAGCAGAGAAGACTCTTATCATCGTACTTAATTTTGCCAGCTTAACAGATCAAAAATAATTTTCTGTCTTGATTTGTATTTCTTTCATTACTGCAAAGGCTGGATTTTTTCCCAAATGCTTACTACTCATTTGTAGTTTTTTTGTATTGTCTTTCCACCTGAAGTATTTCAACATTTGGATTTGAACTGATCCAGGAGGGACTTGTGATTAGCAAGAGATGCACATTAACAACTGATTAGGGGCTGAGCAGTCAAAAATTTCTAAGTGGCTTAATAAGGGGCATGTGCGTGTGTGTGTGAGTATGTGTGGTGGTTTGCATGGGGGGTGTGTGTATGTTTATAAGTAGAGACACACCTGGGGGACTCGTAGACTTGTCACTGACCTCATTCTGTGCCACTTTACATCATGATAGTATGTTTTTGCCATGTGATCCCCGTGAACACAAATTTTAGCATCACAGACTTCCATGTAGAACCATAGCTGAGATCTGTGTCTCTTAATTCTTTCATTCATGCTCCCTTGCTGACTTCAGATGTTGGCAGCTCTTTCAGCTTCTGATCACTTCCCTTGAAAAAATGGAATTGAACATTACACATCCCTGTTGGGGTGAGATATTGCTGTTTTATATCTGTTGCCAGTTGCCAGTTAATTACCTGAATGTTTGATGAAGACTAGAATGGGACTGGGGCTGGAGGCGGGAAAGGAGAGAGAACCCATGTGCTGCTTGCTGTGTGGAGGGCACAGTTGGGGCAGAACAGTCAGATCAAGGTTGAGCTAGGCCAGTGTCAGGCCCGGGGGAGCCGAGGTAAGGAGGCAGCACCTTATCCTTGCTCAGAGCCCAAAAGAACGGCTGCGTGAGGGTCTTCACTGAGCAGGAGATATCATCACTGACAGTGGGTGGCTAAGGGATGAGTGTCTCTAGGTGTTGGGGACAACATGACCAAACCTGGTGCCACCCACGGGCCTGACCCATGGAAGGTGGCAGGTGATTGAGAAGACCAAGGTGCAGCATGTAAAGAATGGAGGCAAATGATTAGGGTGAAAAATTAGGCTCTGGGCACCTGGAGGAGGCAGTGGGCTGTATTCTGTTGGGGATGGGAACGTAAACGTGGGACAGCTTCAGGATGCAGGGAGAGAATCAGCTACTAGCATCGACTGGCAGGCTGTGGGACTGAGCGACAGCACATAGGGCCGGTTCTGGCTTCTGTTTTGGGAGCCTGGGAGGTTGGTGTTGCCAGGAATGTAATACACATGCGGGGACATAAGTGATGAGTTCAAGATTGACTGTGCTGAAACTGAGGAGTTTGTGGTACATCTAGGAAGGTAGGCATTTGGGAGAAAGATGCAGGTTGAAGATAAAGGGTTGACAGTCATCAGTCTTTGGTGGCAGTTAGTTGAGTGCAGGGGTGTCTGTCACATTGCCTAGAGAGTGGCATGTTGGAAAAGATGATCAAATCCTGGTGAACACCAGGACGACTCATGGGTGGAGCCAGGAGATCCAGTGAGTTTACACTAGAGCACTTTCCTGGAAGCCTGAAGAGAAGGGACTTCCCTGGAGGAAGGCACTGGTGAGAGTATCAAATGCCACAAAGAGGCCTGACAAGGTCAAGGCTGGGCACGTAGCATTCTACTAAGGGCACAAGCTTTGGGTTGAGATGAATTTGGCTTCAAATCCTGGCTCCAGCATTTAGTGTCTCTAGGATCTTGCAAATGTCCCTTAACCTGAGCCTCATCTTTTGTGTCTATAAAGTGGAGAGATGATAATAGTACCTTCATAGCATTGTTGAAAGATTATGTGACATGTTGCAGGTGAGGTATGTGGCACAGAATCTGTCACCCTATGAGCAGGAAGAAAATGTTATTATTATAGGTATGAGAGGTAAAAATGGTAATATCTACTTACAAAACTGTGGTAAAAATTACATTCTAAAATGCATTAATGTCATGTCACATGCCCAATCCCAGGTGGGTAGGGGTGAGAGCTCCTGCCAGGAAAAAACCAGGAGCTGGGACCAGGCCAGAAGGAGTGTGCTGTGGGCTTGCAAGAGGTCTGGAGTCTGGACCATGTCTGGAGTATGAAACTCAAGTTCAATTCAGGTAGGACCCGTGTCCATGGGGTCCAATCTGAGAGGTCTGTGCAGACTTTGAGACTAATGTGGTAGTGTTAAGTGAGAGTCTGGGTTATTTTTTAAAGTGAGTATCTGAAAAAGAAATCCAGACAAGTATGGGCTAAAAGAGTCAGGAGGGATGAGTCTTGTAGGCAAGGTACGAGCACTGGCTCCAGTCCTGCCATCCCCAGGGACTACTTGGGCAGTGTAGGCTCAAATGTTAGGTGCTTGTTTTATGAGAAGCTGCAGCCCAGTGCCCTTGTGGGAGCTCAGGGGTTCCACACTCTGTGCACAGGCACAGGGAGTAGAGACTCTTTGCAGGCCCTGCTAGCACACAGGCAGGTCTCTACAGAGTCCCAGGTCTGGTTGTCATTGGCTCAGGACCTGAGCCTGGAATGCTGAGCCTGCAGGTGACAGGGCACATTCTGGGCATTCTTGTTGTAAAAGGATTGATTGATGCAGTGAAGGTGCTCAGACTAGGACTTTAGGTCAGGACTGAGTTCAAATACATTGCAGTGGCAGATTTAATATTTTGAAAAGAATTCAGACATATCCACATTCAACAAGATGCACAGCTTCGTGGGCCAGAAATAAAACAGTAGTAGATGGCAATTGAGGCCATAAACTTGCTGGGCTCTGTGAGCCTTAGGAACAGGCAAAAGTGTGGCTGCTGTGGGGTGACAGGTGCTAGAAACTCTATAGTCATGGTTAGGGACTGGATCTAAGGTCACTGGGGTAAACTAGGGGCTGGGAAAGGTGCTAGTTCTCATCCTTTCAAATGAGGCCAGAAGAAACTTCAGTCAGTGTCTGGAGCTGCAGCGTGTGGTCGGACGGAGTGCCTGGGTGGGAGGAAGGAGCAGAGGAAGTCACAGCTGGGTCTCAGCTAGCCACCTACTTGCTCAGTGGCCAAGTGTGTAATGTCCCCAAGATCACCCCGGAAAAGAGATCAGACCAGGCCCTGAATTGGGAGTCCTAAGGGAAGAAACTGAACAACTCTCACAGGGAGGGGTGAGAGGAGAGAGAGAGGCAAGAGAGAAAGAGAAAATCCTTACTCCAGATGGATTTGCTCATGAAAGTTCCAAGTAAACAAAGAAAATTACTGCTAACAAAGACAGTCAATGAGTTCAAAAATCAGCAGAGTTCACTTCCATTGAAGTGGGGGTAACAGAGCAGTCTGAAAACAACTTCAAAATGAATATGTTGAAGATTCTCAAAGATGTAAGGGGAGGAATAGCAATTAAAAATAGCAAGAAATTATGAAACAAAAACTGAGGTAGAAATCAAGAACAGCTGTGTTTGAAAATGGGCTAATGAGACACTGGAAATAAAAGAAAAACACAAATAAGTAATTGGGAGATAACAGTGTGGAGTTTGCTTCAAATGTTGTACAGAGATGAAAGATGAAAAATAAGAAAGAAAAGTTAAGAGACATGGAAGATAGACGGAGGGATTTCAAATGTGTCTACTAGGACTTCCAGAAATGAATAATTGACAGAATGGGAGAAAAGCAGTTTTCAAACAGATAAAAGCTAAGTCGATTCTGCAACTGAAAAAAGACGCAGCCCTCAGATTAGGAGTGCACATTAAATGCTGAACAAGAATATGGCTAGCACTGTGCCTCGCAAATGGTAGCTGCTCAATAAATACTAGTCTTTTCTCCTTCCTTCTTTCCTCCCTTCCTATCTCCCTTTCTCCCTCCCTCCGTCCCTTCTTATCTTCCTTCCTTCTTTTTTAGAAATAATTACTGAACATCTGATATGGATTGACACTGTCCTGGGTTTTGGACATAAATGCAATCAATTCCCTCCGACAAAAAAGCTGAGAGTTTGGTAGGGAAGAGACACATATAAGCATGTGCTTGCAACAAAGTTACAGGACCCATGGAAGACATCTCTATAGAATCTAGAAGGTATGAAAAGGAAGAAAAGATTGCATGTGGGCATGGGACTTCACAGGTGATGCTTCAATAGTTTTGAGAAGCGGGATGAGTGAAGGAGAGGGAGAGCACAAGCAAGGGCACAAGAGGCCCCTCCCTGCCCCTGTGTTGGGAAAACTGCGGGCAGCTTGTTATGTTGGAGTGGAGGGCTTGAGGGGCACGCATGTATCTTTCCTTTTTCTCACCTCACATGTCGTGTACTCCCCGAGACACTTGGGTTCAGGGGGGCTAATACTTTCTCAGAGCACACCCCGCAGGGTCCGTGAACAGCTGACTTTAAAACAACATTTTGCTGACTCACCTGCAGAGACAGAGCTCCCTTAGTGGATGTATTTTGTTGCAAAACTTCTGGAGAACAGAGAGCCGATGCTTGTGCGGATGCTCTCTGCTGCTCTTGTTCAAGCACTGCTTAAGCCCCATCCCTTGAAGGAATGCTCCAGTAGTCCCCAGGGAGGTGGGGGAATACCTTGGAGAGAGGCCAAGCTGCCCTCCTGGATGCTCGACTGATTGGCTGGGGAAGAGCTTCATAGCTTCTCTGCTCTTTCATCTGTCACGGAGGAATGACAATGCCTGCCACTTATGTGTTTCATGGACGTGTCGTTATCAGGAACATTGGCAACGCTCTTTGATATATAGAGATGAAAGATGCTGGATTAATTCAAAGCTTTATTTGTTGTTTTTTACTATTATTAATAGTTAAATTGCCAAACACACTTCTGACAGTCTTGTCAGAAGCTCCTCCATACGTCCTTTACCCTGGAAGAGTAAACATTGCCTTCAGAGGCTTGACTACAGGTTTTTTTTTCTTTCTTGGCAGCAGAAAATGACTTCAAATCACACTATCTAGGATGATGTATTTTGATGTACTCTGTCCTCTTTCAAGCTCTTACTGTTCTCCCCACTCCTATGTAAAAAACGAAAGGGCAGAAAAAACTTTAGATGTCTGTCTTGCCTCAGCCTCCAGAGCTTCCCGGGAGCCCGTGTGAGGAGGCACATGGTGGGCAGACAGTTAGGACCGGTGGTCATCCAGTGGTGGCAGGGGTTGAGTTTCCTGGAGTGCGTTAGAAGGGCTGGACAAGGTTCTGGTTTAAATGCTCTGGCTGTTGCTGGCTCCTGAGTCACTGCTGAGCACAGATTTGCCTTCTTTCCTAAACAGCAAGCTTCATGAGAGCCTGGATTTTTGTCACTGTCTCTGTCCTCTGGGTCTAAATGAATGACTTCAAAGTTTGTAAGGTTTACACTTTGGGCTCTTAATCTCAGATCCCATCTGGGGCCCTAGGAGAGGCTTCAGCAATGTGTCCTTGCGCTGGAAAATGAGCAAAAGTATGATATTTTAGCCACCCTCAGTTAAGACCAGTCTCTTCCCAGTCCAGCTTCTTCTTCTTCTTTTTGTGTCCAGGTTGCGTGAAGTGACCGCGAACAGTTTTGGTATTCTGCTAGAGGAAAGGGATTGGGAATAGGCCAATTTGATTGCAATTTGGAAAGATCACTGAGGACGTATAAATAAAACAAGTAAGAAGTTACAGGTTCCTGATTTGGGTCTATATGAAGAGCACCTTCTCTTGTCATCTTTATTTATTAAAGAACTGGGAGAAAATTCAGATGAAGATTAATAGACTGTGAAATGAAAGAAATAAGACAAATGATTAAATCAATAAAAATTCACTTCCTGATGTCATGTTGTAACAAAAATTTCAGATTCTATTAAAAGCAGCAATTCTATAAGAAAAATAGTTACATTTTGGAAAGAAATACTGAGTACATTTTGAATTGTTTGTTAATCCAATTAATAATGTGAAGTGAGTCATATGAATGCACTGGGACAGATGTAATTTTTTTAGCTTTTTGTTGTTGCTGATTTGATGTGAGATACTGTCATCAACAAAGATAATAAAATTCACCATACATCAATCCAAAAAGAACACTGATGGTAAAATAGTTAATAAAGTCATTGATTAAAAAGGTATTTGATAAGCTATTCCAGAGAAAACTTGAAAAGCGCCAAGATCTCATAGCTCAAATAAACTAGCTTTCCTAAATGTCATAGCAATCTTTTTTTTCTGGTTTTCACATTTTTTATTTTTATTTTTGATATTTTCAATTTATTTTATTTTAAAGATGTGGTATACAACTCAGGATTAGGTAGGTATACAAGTGGTCATCGTATCATCATACAGGTAAAGTTGGGGCCTCCCTTTGGGCCCACTTCATCTGGTTTGAGATCAGGAACTCTTACTGATGTGTTACAACAGTCGTAAAAGTTTACAACACATTGGTTAATTGAGCTTTGAAGCAGAAAGAAAAAAAGCTTCTCTAAACCATCAATAATAAGAAATAAGACATACAGATGGCAAATCAACATATGAAAAAATGCTCAGTGTCATTAATTATTGGGGAAATACAAACTGAAACTACAACCTATTAGAATGGCTAAAATACAAACTTCCAATATCAAGTGCTGGTAGAGAAATTAGAATTCTGCATTGCTAGTAAGAATGCAAAATGGTATAGCCATTTTGGGAAATTCTTTGGCAGTTTCTTATCATGCTAAACATATACTTGTCATAAGGCCTAACAATCCCGGTCTAAATAGTACCCTACAGAAAGGAAACTTATATTGATACTAGCACCCACATTTGAAGGTTTAAAGTAACCTTATTCACAATCACCAAAGCCTGTAAACAACATAAATGTCTCAACCTATGGACGAATGAACAAATTGTGGTATGTCCATATAATGGCATGCTACTCAGCAATGAAAAGAAATCTGAGTCACACAACATGAGTGAATCTTAAATGCATTTTGCTAAATGAAACAACCAAGCTCACATCTTGGTTTCTAAATATCACTCTCCAATAAAAAGGAACCAGAGTTCCTTGGATAAGTGGTAGATTCCTGGACTTGAGTAGGGAAAATACAAGATAAGCCAGGGCATCTTTTGATGTTTGAAAGTAAGAAAATGCAAGAAAGAAGGAAGGAAAGGAAGGAAGGAAAGAAAGAAGGGAAGGAGGGAGGGAGGAAGGAGGGAAGGAAGTGAGCAAGGAAGGAAGCCAGTCAGTCAAAAGGGGGCAGGAACCAACCTGTAAAAGCTCCCAGTAATCAAGACGAGATAAATTTCAGCAACAAAGCATATTGAGATAGTATTGGATTATAACCCAAATAATAAAACAAATATCCATGAGTTCAGACTCACATAAAACGTCACTGAAAAATAAGTGTAGAAGCAACAACTCTTCCATACAGAATAATTCCACTTAATACATATAGAAGAAATGAGAGAGATAGAAAATCACCATTAAAACCAAGCAAGCTCTATAATAAATTATTAATAGATGGTAAATGTTTAAGGAGAACCAGGATTTTTGCACAGTCTTAAAATACTTCTCCAATATTTATTAAATATAAAGAGAGACATAATAACCTTATGGAGGGAACATCTGGTAGACGCTACCTTAACCAAATAATCAAAGTTGCTATCACCAGTAATAAGACATAGTATCCTAAGTCCCCCTGATGTGATATACAGAGACTATCTCACCTCTGGGAAATTCTTTACAAGATTGCAGTAGCCCAATTTACTCATAAGAAAACACCAGCAGACTCAAATTAATTCACATTCTGCAAGGTATGTGACTAGTGCTCATTAAAAGGATCAAGGTCACGAACGACAAGGAAAAGCTAAGGAATGTCACGAATTGGAAAAGGCTAAGGAGACACACAACCAAAAGTGATGCGTTTTGGATCTTGGAACAAAGAAAGAAGATTAGTGGAAAAACTAGTGAAACCCAAATACAGTTTATAGTTCAGTTCATAGTACTGTACCCTGTTAATCTCTTACTTGTGATGATTGTACTATATAGTTACATAAGATGTTAACATTAGAGGAATCTGGGTGAACTCTTTGTACTATTTTTGCCACTCTTCTATAAATCTAAAATTAACTCAAAATAAGAAGTTTTAAAATATTCCTTTAACCATACGAGAGGAAAGACTGAATTATCTTTCTAGTGTTTAGATAGAAAATATTATAAAATGATTGCCACATGAGGAGGTAATGAAAGAGTATGTGGTCAAAAATGTAGAAAAACTAACATTATAGATGTGTGTAAAGCAGTTAAGTAAGAAAAACATTGTTATTTTTCTGGATTTTGTGATACTTTGTACTTTCCAGCTTCTTATATTTGTAACTATTGGTGAATTTTAAAATTTTACGTGTACATTCATTTTTGCACTTTAATTTTTTTTGCATTTTTAATCACATGTTAAGAAAATTGTATGTGTTTTGAGTCCCCCAAACTTGGATCAATCTGAGGATGAGCCCAGAGTTGGGCGCAGAGGGAGTACCTGATATATAGGTATGTTGGCTTCCTATCCTGTTCTTTCCATCTCTCCTGACCTGGTGGCTATAAAAACGATAGTTTTCCACAGAGGTTCACTCCTCTTCTCTGCATAATGGGGAGGCCCTCAACCGCCACTTATAGCTTTAACACAGTCATGGTATGTCTGCAGAAAATATAGACTCAGTGGTTACATAAAGTTTTTGCAGTCCTGCTGACTCCAAGACTCTGCTCTTAAATTTTAGGCTTTTGGGTCAGTGGTCCCAATTTACATCTTTTTCTGTGTTTTTTCCCCTATCTTGACTGAACTTTATTATTTTGTGTCTCCAATGATGAGAAATATATTTACCTTTTCTCTTTGATTTTTTTGCTCTAAAAATAGATATTCCGTCTTTGAAATGAAAAGGAAAATCTGAAAAATAAATCAAGAAAACCATCCCATTTACAATAACATCAAAAAAGGAATACATTTAATCATATGATCTTTCAGTGAAAGATCTATACGTCGAAAACTACAAAACAATAATGAAAGACATTGAAGAAGACATAATTAAATGGAAAGATATCCTGTGTTCATATATCGGAAGAATTCATATTGTTAAAATGACCATACTGTCCAAGGCTATCTACAAATTCAATGCAATCCCTATTAAAATTCCAATGACTTTTAAAAACAGAAATATTTTTTAAAAATCCTAAAACTTGTATGAAACCACAGAAGACACTCAATAGCCAAAGCGATTTTGGGTGAACAGAACAAAGTTGGAGTTATCATGTTACCTAATTTCAAATCGAATACAAAGCTATGGTAATCAGAAGAGCAAAGTACTGACACAAAAGCTGGCATACAGACTAATGGAACAGAATAGAGAGTCCAAAGATAAATCCCCATGTTTACAGTCAACTGATCTTTGACAGAGGTGCAAAGAACACGCAAAAGGGAAATAATAGCTTCTTCAACAAGTGATTTTGGAAAAACTGGACAGCCACATGCAGAAGAATACAATTAGGCCCTTTTCTCATCTCATATACAAATATTAACTGAAAGTAGATTAAAGACTTAAATATATGACCTGAAACTGTGAAACTATGAGAAGAAAACATAGGGGGAAAGATTCTTGACATGAGTTGGCAAAGATTTTTTGGATATGACCCCAAAAGCACAGGCAACAAAATAAAAATTAGACAAAATTAGAAAAAGCTTCTCTGCACAACAAATGAAATAATCAACAGGGTGAAGAGACAGCCTACAGAATGACAGAAAATATTTGCAAGTCATACATTTGATAAGGTGTTAGTATCCAAAATATAAGAAACTCAAACAACTTGATAACAAGAAGATAAGTCATCTGATTCAATAGGAAAAAAAGACCTGAAAAGACATTTCTCAAAAGAAAACCAATAGGTATATATACATAAAAGTGCAACATCACTAATCATCAGGGAAATGCAAATTAAAACCACAATGAGATTTACCTCACAACTGTAAGGATAGCTATTATCAAAAAGGCATGAGATGGCATGTGTTGGAGAAGATGTGAAGAAAAGGGAACCTTCACACACTATTGGTGGTAAGGTACATTAGTGCAGCCATTGTGTAGTTTCCTCACAAAATTGAAAATAAAACTCCCATATGGTCAACAATCCCACTTTTGGATACATATCGTATGTCAAAGAGCTGTCTGCACTCCCTGTGTTCACTGCAGCATTATTCACAAGATATGAAATCAACCTAAGTGTCCATCAACAAATAAATGGATGAAGAAAATGTAGTTCTTATACACAGTGCAATACTACTTATCCTTAAAAAAGAAAATCTTGTCATATGTGGCAATGTGGATAAATCTGGGAGACATTATGCTAAAGGAAATAAGCCAGACATGGAAAGACAATCTCACTTGAATATGGAATCTAAAAAGTCAAACTCATAGCAGCAGAGGGTAGAATGGTAGATAGCAGGGGATGGGGTGGGTGGAAAGAGGCTTGGGGAAATGTTGGGTGAAAGATAAAAACTTTCAGGTAGACAGGAAGAATAAGTTCAGGAGACCCATTGTACAACATTGTGACTATCGTTAACAGTGTAAGGTATCGTACTTGAAAATTGCTAAGAAAGCAAATTTTTATTGTTATTATTATTTATTTTTATTCTTAGAGAAAGGGTCTTGCTCTGTTGCCCAGGCTGGAGAGCAGTAGCACCATAACTCACTACAGCCTAGAACTCCTGGACTCAAGCAATCCTCAGCCTCCTGAGTATCTGGGACTACAGACGTCCACCACCACCATAAGAAGGCAGACCAAAATGTTCTTACCACACACAAAAATAACTATGTGAGGTAATGGATATGTTAATTAACTTGATTTAGCCATTCTGCAATGTATATATATATCAAAACCTCCTGTTGTATAGCACAAATATATGCAATTATTTGCCAACTAAAAATAAATACATGAATACATAAAAAAACCCAATTCTCTCCAAGATACTCTATGCTAGCCATTGTAAATATTTTGGTATAGCTCCCTCCTCTCTTTTTTCTTATGCATGGGCATGTGAATATGTGTGTTTTAAAATAAAACTGTGATAATGCTATATGTACAACTTTGTTTCCTGCTAACAGCACAATGTCAATATTTTCCCACAAAGTTTTGTATAATCTTTGTATACATCATACCATTGACTGCATACTCTTCTGTTGAATAAGTACCATGGTTTACCGAAGCCTTCCTGAATCACTGAATGCGGTGATGGACTTTCTTCATAAAAATATGACTTTTTAAAATGAAATGCACACAGGAATGGCAACTCAAAAACTTCAAATAGGTGTAAGTAACCTTAGCTAAGGGTAGAGTCTCTGCTGGGTTCCCAGAGTGGTCCCTTGGAGCCTGTAAGAAGTAGGGAGACGATACCAACAGAGAGACAAGTTTTGGTCCTAGAAAAAGGTCTGGAGTTCAGCATTTGGGTTGAGCTAAATAGTTCCCTACTTCTAGGATGACTGCCTAAGAGGATGTTTATTAAGCAGCAGGAGAAATGAAAATTAATGCAAATGTCTACTAGCCACCAAAGCCCAAGGAAGGACAAGGATGAGATATTGCAGCAGAGAGGAAGTGCAATCCATAATAATGGAGAAAACTGCATGTGTGGAGACTTCCAATGAAGACGGAGACTAACTGCGTAATTAAATCAAATCCTTGGACAGCCGAGAGACAGGGCTGTTAATGTGCTGAGGCCCACTCTGCAGCAGAAGAGGCTGAAGACGCATTAGAGATTAGAGCCTTGGTTTCCAATGTCTGTGGAAACCACACTGATCCTGGGGTCCAGCATCTCAAAGAGAATAATTGTGCTAATTAGTAACATGAGCGATATGGAAGGCCCTGATCCTACAGATTTGCCTAGGGTGATGGAGTGCAGATGGTCATTTATTTACTTGGAAAAACCAACAATATTTTACCAAGGGAGGAGATTATTCAGTTAATACAGTTTTGACTCCTGATGATATGAACAGTTTGCCTCCTAAACAATTCTCATACTTTGAAGGATATTGATGACATTCAAAAGCCCAAAAACGCTTGGCATGGAAAGAAAAATGGGAACTTGGGACACATCAGCCCAGGAACGCTGCAGAAGCCAGTTTAGTGCTTAGAAGCAAACTGGTATTGGAGATAGTCAATAACCTATCCCAGGAACCCCAAAGATTATGGGGGCTGCCACTCAGCTCATAGAAAGGGCTTTGTATCAGAAGCCCCAGCTCTTGCCACACATGCCTTCTTGATGGCCACAGCTTCCCACAGAGGTTTCTAAACAAAGCAAAGATGCTTTTCTACACGAATCAACAGACCCTGCCAAGTTGAGAGAGTTGGGATCCTCTCAGGGGCCTGCTCAGCTGCTCAATGGAGAAGAGAAAATAAAAGAGGGGAGATTGTTCTTTTGGTGCAGAACGGAGCGGGTCGACAGGATGAAAGTGGTTTCTGAGCCAGACTTAGTGGGGATGGCATTGCCTTTTTAAATATGGGATTTTTTTTTTTTTTTTTTTGCTTAATAGAGGAAAAATCATTTGGTGGGTTTATTTCCAATAAGGCAATGGTTTTCAGAAGGGAAAAGTAATACATTTCAGTGACAAAAATAAACAAACAGTTTTGGATTCTCTTTCCCGCCACTCGTAGGATGATGGGCCATGCTTTGTGATCATGGATTTCTGCCTCACCTTCTATCATGTTCCTGCCTCATGCCCCAGCGAACCTTGTGGTTTCTGGAATATGTTAGGCCTTTTTTCAAGCTTCTAGATCTGAAATAGAAGATTGATGAAATAGATGCTGTCCTCTGTCATAGTCACTTTTCTCTGGTGACCTGCTATGTGTTCTGCAAGATCCAACTTGACATTCATTCCCCGAGAGAATCTCTGCATCAGACAAGGCTCCAAAAGGAAACAAACCATGCACTCCCATTAGGGTGATTCCAGAAGGGGTTACCAATAATGTTACCAATAGGAGCAATAGAGATATTATTCACAGAAAAATGGGAAGGGTATAGCCCTATCAGCACCCCAAGTTCTAAAGAAATGAGATGGGGAGGAGTTACCAGAAAACAAACCCAAAAGAACAGAGTCATGCATAAAAGGGCAGTGAGACGTCAGATGCAGCTGATCCAATAAATACTCTGGCTTTTCTATCTTCCCTTCCTCTGTTCTACTGCTGGAGTTCCATAGCCACACCCAACGAGAAGACAGAGGGTGTGGGAGATGGGTTGTTGTGACCCAAATGGATCAGTCCGAGGGCAGAGAGCAGGGCAGGATAGTGAAGGAGAGAGAGTAGATCTGGAAGAGAAAATGCAAAATATTCAGCACAGTTCACCCCTTTGCCCTGTAGAATCTGTAGAAACGATGATGATGATGATGATGATGATGATTTTGTCTATGTGAAAGTTCATATTCTCCAAACAGCAAATGCAGAAATGCCATCAATTTGGTTTCACTTATATGGGAAACCTAACTCACTAGAATATCTACTTATATTATTTATATAGTGAGGGTTGGGGGGAAGACCTAAATAATGAAGTAACTTAGCTAGTATAGCTCTTATTTCTGCAGCTAGCCTTGAAACCCACATTGGTAGTCATAGATTCATGTTTCCTGTAGCCTCTTTCAGCCCCATAGGTTAGGTGGGATTCTTAATTTCTATATTGTTGAGGATACTGAAACTATAATTGCTGCAAGATCAGAAGCCTTGTTGGTCTTGATTTTATTGAGTTGCATTGATCAAATCAATGGGCAAAGGCATACTCCAGTACTATTTGGGTTTCAAACCTATTTCTTCTCGTTTATATTGGGTAGCAGCAATTCACTTTCCACCATGATATTGGAATCATGCCCATGCTTACCAACTATTAGAGTCACTCCCTTAAGTTCCTCTTTTTTGGTTGGTATGAGAAGCCCACATGGTCAGAGGGAAATCTCAGTTTCAAATTCATTGAAACTATGACTTCCAAACACAATGAGACCAAGGCTATGAGGATGGGAAGTAAAAATTATTGAAGTGAGTTATTAGGAATAATAATCAGGGGAACCATTCCCAACTCCACTACCAGCTTCTTGAACCTAAGCATCTTGGCTTAGGAAAGATGAAACTCTAAAGAGGTTGCTAGTTCAAAGTAAGTTTTGCATCCTGTTATAAACTAACCTCAAAGGGAGTTTCTCTAGCTGGTTCTAGAACGAAACCTTCAGCAGGATATTTTATTGTTCTATCAAACTAGTTGCTTCTGAGGATGGTTAAGACCAATTAATTCCTTGGTGGGAGCCTAGGTATGACCCTCCTTTGTTGTAAAATGTGACCACTGATTGGAGGCACTATTAAATAGTACATCACAGTCTTGCTCAGATAATCTGAAAGTCTATGAGTAGTGACTTTAGCGCAAGCAGTAGGAATGATAAACACATCCTTGAAATGTGTGCCTAATCCCATAATGACAAAGCATTACTCATTCCATGATCAGAGAGGGCTCCTTTAATCAACTTGGCACCTGGTAGCTCTCTGGACCCTCTGGGCACTGGTGCCACTCAGCATTGGTCTCCATTGATAGCGTGTTGGGCACATTATTAGAGGTAGCCAGAACAGCTTCAATGAGTGCAATACCATGTTGTTCAAAATAAGTATATCCTGTATTCCTGCAATTATAGCCACTCTGCAAGTAAGCAGTATTGTACCCACTGATCTGGTACCAGGTGGCTGGGGGAAAGGGCTGCCTGATAGCCACAGAGTTGGTCATCTGGTCTACCTGTAGAGAGTAGCCAGCTCTGTGAATGCCTCTGGTGGGTGAATAAAGGGATAGGATACCTCCCTATTCTGCACCTAATCTGAGAAGTTTGTCCCCTTTCTTCCTCTCCAGTCTTTCTTGTTTCTACTTTCCTATTTTGGTTCTGACCAGCCAACCTACCTACTTCTCATGAGACGCAGTAGAACCTCAGGCTAAGTCCCCTTTCACAAGTTACTTGTTCTTAACACTTTTGTATGTGGATAGCTTTCGAGAGTTCATAAACTTGGATGGAGAAAAGCTATATCTCTATTTTCTCTAACATCTAGCTGAAAGTGATCATTTTTTTTCAATTATGAATGTAGTTAGAAAACCACAGTAGTGCTAGTAGTACCTGTGACTTTGTCATAATAGAAACCCCTTAATACTTAATAACACATTACAGTTGTTTGCGACTATTTTGAACTATCATCTATGCATCACCACTTTAAAAATGCAGCAGTTCTTAGACATGTTGCTAGAAGAAACTGCAGTCTTTCTAGCCTAGATACATGTGTTTGCACAATGGTGCCACTGTAGGTAACTTGTTCTGACTTTGCCAATCCAGATACCTATGTTACTTTTTTGGTATTCCCCATCTACAATTGTTTGTTGATAAACTTGTAAAAGTAAGTTAGCAGTTTTCAGAGTTTGCTAAGAGTCTGAAAAACTGGATGGCTCAAGTGAAAATACTTGCTGGGCGTGGTGGCTGAGCCCTTTCAGAGGCAGAGGTAGGCAGGTGGCTTGAGCCCAGGAGTTCGAGACCAGCCTGTGCAACATAGCAAGACTTTGTCTCTATAAAAAATAAAAAATTAGCTGGGCTTGGTGGCACATGTCTGTTGTCCGAGCTACTTGGGAGGCTTAAGTGGAAGGATTGTTTGAGCCCAGGAGTTTAAGGTTGTGGTGACCCATGATTATGCCACTGCACTCCAGCCTTGGTGACAGAGTGAGACCCCAACCAAAAAAAAAACAAAAAACAAAAATAGAAATCAAATGAAAATTCTCAACTCTGTATAGGATATTTCAAAATCTGGATTTGCCAAATAAATTTGGATTCCCATGATATTGGGGAGGGGATGGTAAAGCCATATGTACTAGACAAGGCTGGGCAGGCCTGTGGACTGGCGGAGAAGAAAAAAGTTGATAACAGCATCCTTGCTAAATGGTGAGATCTGGTCTGGAATTGTTGATTTTTTAAAGAAGCATTCCTGAATCTTTCTGAAAGAAAGCATTTTATCTGTAAGTTGGCTTACCTTGCAGATATTCTTAACCATATGAATAAGATAAATCTTTTAATTCAGGGTCTTGAAGTTACCATTATGGATGCAACTGAAAAATTAAAAACGTTCTTGCCTTAACTGCTGATGTGGAAGGAAAAAGCAAAGGCCAATATCCTTACAAACTTTCAACAACTAGAGAGACTGCTTTTCCAAGATGGAGTTGAGATACACAATCCTCTGTCAATTTCTTTGAAAAGATAAATCAGAAAACACCTGGCAACTCCTCAAAAGTCTTTCAAAATTCATCTCTATCTTGATGTCACTAAAGTTGAATTATGGATCCATTATACATTTCTCTCTGATATAAGCTATATTGAAAATGTGGACCAAACCAAAGAGAAACATGTTGATTTTTGGAAAAAAAACTGACTTCCATACAAACTTACTATAATTAGGAGTTTAACTAAAACAACCTTGAAAAATTTTGACGTTCCTTGAGCAAAGTCTGTCTTGATCTTGTGAAATGATCTATGGAAACTTTAATTCCACTCTTTAGCATTGTGTCTTTGTGAACAGAATTTAAAAAAATTTTTTAATCGTTCAAACAAAAAAACCACAATTAATTGTCTGTCCAACTGGACATGTATGTTGCCATCCAAGGCTCATCCCAGAGTATAATGTTCCTTATTCAAGCTAAACAAAATTGACATATCTCTTTAAAAAAAGAAAATGTAACCACAACTTGCTATATCACATTATCTTGATATTTAGTGTGTTAATAAAGAAACATATATATTGCTGTACGACAAACATATAACTATGTCGGTAAATTCTAATATATATGACTAAAATGTAGATGTACAAATGTAAAACTATATTTCAATATGTTTGATTTTCTTTGTAGCTTTGTGTATCTTACTTCATGTATTTAAAAATATTAATCTGAAAAGGTGTCTATACACCTCACTGAATTGCCAAAGAGGACCATGAAACATAACAAGGTTATGAAGCCCTGTTCTAAACCAAGCAATGTTGTGCCTACTTGGAGGGTGCCAGCCAGGAATAGAGAGGCTACTGAATCCACCCTCCCTGAGATTCCTTTCGGAGGTTCCTACCTTCTGAACACTCTGAAAGCCAGGGTTAAGAGAAGGTTGGTATATTCATACAGGTCCACCTTCAAGGGCAAACAAGGAAATTCTTATACACTGTTGATATATAGGCAAGGTGATGAAAGATTCTGAACAATGTGAGAGAGGGTTTGGGGACATTTGTACATAGATCTGCTAGCTATTGTTAGATGCAACAGGATGGTGACAACTTTATGCTTGCACTATAGTCTACCATAAAGAATGGAAGGTGATGCTTAAATATTAATAGTGAATACCATAGGCCTGTAAATTACATAAGACCTGTTCATAGGAAAAATTACCAGTGATGAGCAATTTTTCTTCTTTCTTAAGACTTGAACCTGTGATGTGTGTCTGTATCCCCATGTGTGTACCTAAGAAAGTTATATTCACATGCAATATGCATTATCTGGGGTTTTTATTTATTCTTTTTAAACATTTTTGGGTTTTTAAAAATACCTTCGCTGCCCTAGTTTAGGTCATCACAATTGTTTCTGTCTTTTGCAATAGCCTCCAGACTGTAGCCCTGACTCTCATTTCTTCCTCTCCAATAAGTATGCATCATAAAAGGGGTGGATAGTAGTATTGAAGTGCTAGGATACCAACCCCTATTTTTAATTAATATTTTTTATTGATATTTTAATTAATATTTTTGCTCAAAGAAATTCTGTCCTGCTTCTCCATACTGATTTCTCAGTTTCTCCCTTTACTGGTCAGACCCTTTTTAATTAGAGGGCTGTCCACATCTAATGGGTTCAAATACCACAAAGACCTGATTTCAAATCTTTATAGCAATCTCTTTCTTAGTTTCAAACTGCCTACTGCATGTCACCACATGGATAGATGGACTGGGGTGTATCAAACTCAAAATGGCTTGAACAAACTTATCTTTTTTTCCATTAAAACTAGCTTCTTAATTCTCAACAAATGGGACTGAAACAATTGAGCATCACAAGTAAATAAGTGAATCCATAGCTTACACCATACAAAAAATCAACTTAAAATGAATCATAGATCTAAAATATAAGACAAGTATCAAAACATCTGGAAGAAAACACCGGACAACATTTTTAAAGCTTTGGTTAAGGCAGTGATAAGATACAAAAAGCATGAACTATAAAAGAAAAGTTTGATAAGTTAAATTTCATCAAACTAAGTACTTCTCTCTTTGAAAGCACTGTTAGAAAAATTAAAAAACAAAACACAACAAAACTACAGACTGGGAGAAAATATTTGTGATAATGCATGAGATTACAGAAAGAGATTACAGTTCATTAATAAGACAAATAACCTAATAGAAAAGGAGCAAATAATTTGGATAGACACCTCATTAAATATATGAGCTTATAAGCACATAGCAAGATGTTCAGCATCATTATTCATTAGGGAAACGCAAATTAAAGCCATGATGAGATGCCATTACACACCTATTAAAATGGCTAAAAGGGAAAAAAAAACTGAATAATACCAAGTGCTAGTGAAGATGCAAACTAACTGGAACTCTCCTACGTTGCCAGCGGGGATGCAAAATGATACAGGCACTGGAAAAGTTTGGGAGTTTCTTGTGATGTTACTATACACTTCCCATACAATCCAGAAATCCACTCCTCCGTCTTTACTCCTGAGAAATACAAAGACTTAAATATTTATAATAGCTCCAAACTGGAAACAAGCCAAGTGTCCATCAACCAGTAAACGGATGAACAACTTATGGCACATACATTGTACTATTACCCTGCAATATAAAGGAGCAAACTACAGATACAAGCAACAATATGGATGAATCTCAAAAGCATTATGTCACATTTTTAAAAAGTCACACAAAATATCACATACTATATGAGTCCAAGTATAGAAAATTCTGGAAAGGCAAAACTATAAGGACAGAAATCAGATCAATGGGTTTCCAAGGTCTGGGGTAGGAGAAAAGGAGTGACTTCAACAAAGTATGAGGATACATTATTGAGTGATAAAAATATTCTATTTCTTGACACTGGAGGAAGTCACATGACTATATATGTTTGTCAAAACTCATAGAGTATACATATGAGATGGCTAAATTTATTGGATGTAAAGTATACCTCAATAAATCTCACATTAAAAAATTATGTTAAAGTTTAAAAAAAATGCTTCTTTTCTAGTGTTTTCTATCTCAAGTATTGGTTCTACCTTCCAATCAGGTCCTCAACCCTGATATCTGTGTCATGATTGATTTGTTTCTCTCTCACAACACCCCAAAGAAGAAGTTAAAAAGTCAAACAAATGCTTCCTCCTTAAAAACTCCCAGATCTGTCTTCACTTCTGCATCTGCACGTTTTCTCTTTCATCTACACTAGCAACTTTTCTTGCCTGGATTTCTGTGACACCCTTGAGGGGCCTCTCTGATGCCGGCACTGCCCCTTCTACTGCTGCTGAGTGGATCTTTGGGAAATGCACACCCTCTCAAGGCATTCTCCGCTTAGAACTGTGCAATATTACCCATTCATTGCCTAAGACCATCCTCTCTTTATGATCTGGCCCCTGAGTTCTTTTTCATTTTCATTACCATCACCCTCCCATGAACACCCTGTACACTCTCACCTCACAGTACTTCTTCGGTTTCCATGAAGTATTTGCTGTTCCCAGCGTGAGTTACACAAAAGCTCTTCACTATATCGGGAATTTCCTCACTCCGCCAACCCAGTCACCTTCCAGACTCTCTTCAAACACACCACTACTCTTGAAAAGCTTTCCTGGAATGTCTATTTGGGCAAGACACCCCTCTGTGTGTCCCCATGCATGCTTTGAATTGTGTATTATAAGGCTAAGCTTGTTAAGTGCAGGCCCCACGTCTTACTTCACTTATTCACTTAATGCCCAGAACTTAGCATGGTACCTGTTACATAGTTGAGCTAAATGTTCACTAGGCAAATGTTCAGTAAAAACATCCACTTAGATAGAATTCCTAAACAAACAAGACAAAGAAACTCCTCTGAAATGAAGCTGTTAGGATAACAGACTGGGCCTTACTTGGTGTTATAGAATTCCCTGCCCTGGTACCTCCTGCCCCACGGGCTCCCAGGCCCCTCCATCCCTGCTCTTGCCACCCAGCACCCCTGTTCCACCAAGCAGCCCCAACGCCATTCCCTACATACAGGCCCACAGAGATTTTCTCTGACCCAAGTTATTTTACGGCCACTGGTCTAGAAATTATGGGGTAAAACAGTTGTATTTGTGCAAAATTGCTTGAAGAGGGTTATTAGATACATAATCGAACAAACAGGATGTTTTCACAGAGAGGGAGAGGATGATGGTGAACAATTTGATTCTATTCCAAATTGACAGCATCTTTCATTATCTGCAGCCGGACCAATATCAAATTTTAACTTGAAGTGTAGCATACAAAGGTGTCTATTTTCTGCACTTACCGCCTGTGATCAAGCTCCATAAATGCTATTAGGACCGTGTGCTTTCATAAGGAGAGAAGGGAAGCAAAGAACGATTGTCCGAAAGTCTTCAGGAAATGCTAACCGGAGGATCTGCCAGTTCCCTCTCCAGCTTTCTCTTCCTGAGTCAGCTCACTTCACCCCTCTGAGGCAAAGTCTCTGACTCCTGAAGAAATGTGTGTGTAAGTAGGTGACTTTGATGCAAGGCAGGAACGGGGCTTCGTCCTGGATAAAGGTCGATTGGGAAGATAAATGCTCCCTCTGTGTCCATACTTCACACTGGTGGACAGAGTGATCGTCAACCTGTTTATTTTCCAGCAAAGGGGACGTGGACATGTGACACGTGAAGAAAGAGCCTGCATTTACCTCCCAGATATTTGACCCTGTCCTTCTGAGAGTTACTAGGCATAATTCAAGTCTAAATCCACAGGAGAGCGTTTCCAGAGCACACGACCCAGCATTTAGACAGAGATGAGGAAACAACCCGAGATGTATTAAGAAAATCCAATTCCATGACCTTCATCTGTGTCAAGCACAACACCTGCATCTCATGCCATTTTTGGATAATACAGCTTGACTGTCGTTTTTCTTTCCACCATATAGAAGTTCCTACCAAAGGAGTTACTGCAGGAAGCGCATGATTAGTCTTTCATAGACCTATTCACCTAGGCTTGAAGGTCGTTTGTTTACAATGTTGCCATATCCGTGAACCCTGAGCCCTCCACCCCCTGTGCGTGTTTGTTGCGTCAAGGACCTGGCTGTAAGGAATGATGGGTTCCGTTCAGCTTGAGAAAACATATAGAGCCATTTGGTTTCAATGCAGAGAGGTGATGTTAAAGACTACTCAGTAACTAGCGAAAATATATTTTCTTTACAGAAATCTTGACTCTCTCTGTGTGTACCTGTGTTTGTGTGAGAGATTGTGTGTAGTTGTGGGAGAGATGAACACACTGAGCCTGAACAAAACCGTCCCATTCTAGGGCCATGGCTTTCCAAACAGTTTTAAAAATCATCTTTATGTGTGTAGCAGAAAACCGTTGTCAAAATCTGATAAGAAACCAACATTTTTAACAGATAAATGGGCATTTTAACATCAAAATTTGTTTTTGTAAGTATGATATGTTATACTATCCATGTAATCAATGAAAATGGAAATGCTTGCAGAACACAGAAATGTGAAATTGCTAGTGACTGATGACAATTGCAGTCTTTTGTAAGTTTCAGCATCCACTTTTTTAGACTGTTTAGGTTGTACTGTATCAAGAAAAGCCAGATGTATGTAGGTCAGTAATTGCAATTTGTAAGTTTTCTAATAACTTACTTTACAATCTCAAAATATTCTTCAATTAAAAGGCAGGAGAAACTTTATTTAGAGGGATGAATAAAAATGAAGTTATTTCGCAGCTCTAATGAGCACATTGGTGTTTTTCTTTATGTTAAAATGTGAAATATAACACATTTGCATGTCAACATGCGTTACAACAGTTTGATACATAGAAATATTGTATAAAGAATGAGATTTGAGAGTTCTGGTTCTGTGGAAGATGAAGTAAACATCCTGTCTCTGCAGCTAGAAGAAAGGAGAAATCCAGAACACAGTGCACGAAGCAGCTATCTGAAGATTCTGAAAAGTAAATGCCAATCTGTAGATTGGGAAAGAGACCAGCATTTGAAGCTCCACCAAATTGGTGGTGAGAGGTTTCCCTTTTCGTTTTTCTCTGGTATCACGAGGTTTGGACTCAAAAGCAGCACCAAAAGCAGAAGTGCACTCTGGGTGTGGAAGCAAAAACTAAGAGAACTCCTCTCTGTTTTTGTATGAGGAGCAGGAGAATGGGAAAATTCTCTATTTTTTCCCCTCTTCTTCCACATCCTATTCCTAGGCAAGCTCCAGCTGCAGCACCGTGACCACAGTGGTGACTGACAGGTGCCTAACAGTCTAAGGGAGGCAATTCTTCTTTCTTACCGGAACATCTGAGGTCCTAAGCGTGTGGGGTGAAGCCTCATTGCTTTTCTTCTTTCTCTGTGCTCTCATTGCTTGGCCTTGCAGACAGAAACAATGGGGGGAAGTTCATGGCAGAACGGGGGAAATTAAGCCTCAGCTTTCTGGCTGGAGGCCTGAGAAGAGGCCCCTGAAAGCCAGAAAGTGTTGGGGAGATTTTAGAAAGAAGGGAGGTCAAAGGAATTCCCCTCTAAAGCTGTGTATGAATTTCTGGGTTCCCTTTCAAACTACGTATATGTGAATCTGACCCTAAACAGTGTACAGGCTTCGAGAACTGAGCTACAGGGTCTATCATCGCCTAGGTCCCAGAGCAGTACTCTCGCACCCATGCAGGACACGTCTACACAGTACAGTCAACACTCTGATAGCTGAACTGGCACTGCAATCTGAGCCCACAGAAGGCAGATTCGAATTTTTAGCTTGAACTTTAACCTAGTTGATTATCTACTAAAATAAGCAAAAGTCAACCTTCCTCTTAGGTTTAAACAAGACCTAGAGTCTCATAATATAATATACAAAATGTCCAGGGTACCATCCAAACTTACTCAGCAGTTGAAAAACCAGAAAAAAAAATTAACATTAGAGAGAAAAGGAAATCAACAGATACCAACTCTGAGAAGGGGCAGGTATTAGAATGATCCGATAGAGACTTTAAAGCAGCTATTATAACCAAGCTTTAAGAAATACAGTCAAACCTTCTTGAAATTAGTAAAAACTCTCAGCAAAGAAATAAAAGCTGCAAGAAAGAACCAAGTAGAAATTAAGAACAGAAAAATACAATAGCCAGAATTTTAAAAAATTCGCTAGATAGACTCAATAGCGGAATGAATATGATAGAGAAACAAGCCAGTGAACTTGGTGATCGATCAATAGAAATAATCCAGTTCTGAACAAGACAGAAAAAAAGTTTGGAAAAACAAAAACAGAAAGAAAAGCAAACCAGAGCCTCAGGAACCTATAGAACAAGACCAAAAAAAAAAAAAAAAAAAAAAAGAGAGAGAGAGAGAGATTTGGATAATATATTTGTAGATCAGAGAGATTTGTAAACATTAAATCAAACCACCAGTTAAGCACAATCTTTGCTTTCCTTAAGGAACTAGTATGTTGCTGTTGAAAGACAACGAGAAACGTGTATCACTGCACATTTCCCTGTCATTATGGTTGCCAGGAACCTGTGAGGTAAATTTTAGGCCCAGTTATAACCATAAGTTTGGAAACTTCCAACCGGTTCTTTCATTATTTATTTCCAGCACAAAAGGCATGGGTAAAACAAACAAAATATAAGATTGGAAAAGAAGAAACAAATCTGCTTTTATTAGCAGATGAAATGTCTGTCTTCATGGAAAACCTATGAGATCTGTGTAAGATAGGATAACTAATTAGTGGACTTAGCAAGGTTGATTGTATGTTGGCTACAAGGGCAATATACAAAAATCAATTGATTTCTAGATATTAGTAATGACCCATTGGAAAATGAAAAAGTAAAAAAAAAATCAGTATAATTTACAATATCATAAAAAACAAGAAGATACTTAGGGATAAATCAAATAAATCTGTACAAGATCTCTGCAATGAAAACTATGAAGCGCTGCTGAAAAAGAAAATAGAAAGGATAAAAAAAGTTATACCATGTTCATTTTGATTTTCAAATATTGAACTAAGCTTGCATTTCTTGTATGAAACCCTGCTAGTCATGAAGTCGTAACACTTTTATCTAATTCTGAATTTGATTTTTAAACATTTTATTAAGAATTTTTTCTTTATCTACATGGAGGTTGTTGGTCTTTGCTTTTCTTATAAAACATGTGTTTTGATATCAGGGTTATGCTAATCTCATACAATGATTCGGGAAATTTTCAATTCTTCTCTATTTGCAATACATAATTATGTATGATTGGTATTATTTGTTCTTTAAACATTTTGCATTTTGCATTGTGAGATTTCTAATTAGTAATCTCTTCAACTGAGGGCTATTTAGTTTCTCTGTAACTTCTTGTGTCCATTATGCTAATTTGTAACTTCCAAGAAATTGGTCCACTTCATCTGATTGGTCAACTTTATTGGCATAAAATTGTTCATAACATTTTCTTACTATTTTTTAAAATGCGGTATCTTTAGTGATGTCCTCTCATTCTTGATGTGGGTGTCTATGTTTTACTCTTTTATTTTTGATCTATCTAGTTAAAGGGAATATAATGTTTTTTATATTTTCCCATAACTAGCATGTGTTAATATTTATTTTCTTTCTTGTTTATTTGCTATTTCACTGATTCTGCTCTTTTTTTTTCACTATTTTATTTATGTGACTTTCGAATTGTTCCTCTTTGCTTATCTTCTTAAGGAAGTGGTTCAGATAATTGGTTTTATAAATTTTTTTCTTCCAGATAGAAGCCTTGAGAGCAATAAATGTGCCTCTTATCAGTGCTCCATGTCCCACAAGTTTTCAACTGACGTATTTTTGCTAACACTTTAAAATATTTTCTAACTTTCTTCATGATGTTTTTCTTTGACACATAGGTTATTTAGAAGTGCTTGACTTAATTTCCAAATATTTGAGTATTTTTCATATATCTAGTTACTGTTTTTTAGTTTAAGTTCATTGTGGCCAGAGACAACACCTGTAAGACTCCAGTTGTCTTACATGTATTGAGCCATGTGTTGTGTCTCAGCATACAGTTTTCTTCAGGGAATTCTTTACATATTGATTGTGAAGAATGTGTGTTTTGTTATTGGGCGGGTGCAGTGGTCTATAAATATCAATTAGGTTAAGTTACTTGATGACATTGCTCAAATTTGTATTCTTCCTGATTTTTGTCTACTGTTTCATTGATTACCAAGAGGGCCATGCAAAAACTTGTCACTGTGACTTTCAATTGGTATATTTTACCTTTCAGTTTTGTCAGTTTGTGCTTCATGTATCTTGAAAGTCTGTTATTGAATATATGCTTATTCAGGATCATTCTGTTTACTCCCTGAATTGATTCCTTTGTCATTATGAGAGGTCTCTTTTTTATCTCTAGTCATTGTTTTGAGGACTACTTTGTTATTTAGAAAACAACTTATGATTAGTTCTTGCAGGGTGTGATGTTTTCCATCTTTTACTTGCAATTTTTCTGTCTCAGTATTTAAGGTGCACTCTTTTAAAAAATATTATTTTTATTTTAAAGATGTAGGGTACAATTCAGGGTTGGGTATACAAATAGTCATTGTACAGATGAAGTTTAGGCCTCACTTTGGTCCCTGCTTCACCTGGTTTGAGATCAGGTACCTTATTGATGAAGTGTGCCCCCCCCCACACCTCCCCCTCCGGCAGTTTTCTTCTACTGCCAATCCCTTTTTTGTAGTATTATGATAATTGTTCAGGGTCCACTTAAGAGTGAGAATATGTGGTACTCAGTTCTTTGTTTCTGTGATAGATCACTGAATCTTTCTGACTCTAAATCCATCTAAGTTGCTGCAAAGTTCATAATTTTGTCCTTCTTTATCACTGTGTAATATTCCATTGTGTATATGTGACACATTTTTTATAGGCAACATGCAGTTTGATTTTGTTTTCATCTAGTTTTACATTCTCTAATGAATTATTGACATGATTGGCTAAGTTCACTCTTTTGCTGTTTTCTATTCTTCCCATATGGCTTCCTTTCATTATTCTCTTCTGACTACTTTTTGATGACATGACTGTGTTTGAGTATTTCATTTTATTTTCTCCATTGGACTTATCCATACCACTCTTAGTATAACTTTATTTTTCATAGTTGTTCTAGGAGTTACAATATACTTTCTTACCTGTTACAGTCTACCATGAATTAGTATTATACTCACTTATAATGTAATACATTTACAAAACTATACTCTCATCTATGCCATTCCATCTTTTGTGCTATTGTTGTCAGATTTTACTTCTACATTATAAAATCATAATATACTATTATTTTTCAACAATTATATTTTAAGTACATAGAGAAATTAAAAAGTATTTTCTGTTTTGCTCACATACATTCTTTTTTTTTTCATTCATATGTGAATGCAAATTTCCATCTGGTATAATTTCCCATTAATCTAAAGAATTCCCTGCACTGTTGCAGCATAGTTCTGCTAATAGTGAATTCTCTCACTTTTACTTTCACTTTTATTTTTAAAATATGTTTTAGTGAACATTCTAGATTGACAAGTTGTTTTATTTTTAGAATTTTAAAAATATTACCTCATTGTTTTCTGGTTTGCACTATTTTTTAATAGGAAGCCAGTAGATGTTTTTATTGTTCCCTGTGGGTAATGTGTACTTTGGCTGCTTTTAGGATTGTTCTTTTTATCTTTGGTTTTTATCTATTTGACTTTGATGTACATAGATTTGGTTTTCTTTGTGTTTTTGCTTCTTGGACTTGAACTTTTTGTATACGTTGGTTTATATTTTTCATCATATTTAGATAAAAACATAAAAATCATTTATGTGAAGAAAATTATTTTTTTCAAAATTGTTTTCTGCTCTCATTTATCTCTTCTATCTTGGGAGTCTAGTTATATGTATGTTGGCCTGATGTTTTTCCACATGTCACTGAGACACTTAATTTTCTTTCAACCGGTTTCTGTTTCAGCTATGATTTTTCTCTATTATCCTGACTTCAAGATCACTTTTTTCTGTACTGTCTAATTTATTTGTACCCTCATCCAGTGAATTTTTTCTTTCAGTTATTATAGTCTTAATTTCTAGGATTTCCCTTTTAAAAAATAGTTTTTATTTATTTTCTGAGATTCCTATGTGTTCATTCATTATGTCCATCTTTTCAAAAAGTCCATAAATTTATTACAGAAGCTACTTTGAATTCTTTGTCTGCTAATTTTAATATTTTTGTCATCTTTGGGTCTGTTTCTATTGCTTTTTCTCCCCTTCCCATTGTTACATTTTCCTGCTTCTTACACATCTAATTTTTTGTTGTTGTTGTTTTGTTTTTTTTTTGAGTTGGAGTCTCACTCTGTCGCCCAGACTGGAGTGCAGTGGCCGCTCCCGGCCACCGCAGCCTCGACCCGCTGGGCTTCGGAGATCCTTCCACCTCAGCCTTCCAAGTAGCTGGAACTGCAGGCGCGCGCTACCACACCCGGCTAATTTTTTGATTTATTGTAGAGATGAGGTCTCGCTTGCCCAGGCGGGTCTCGAACCCGCGGGCTCAGGCAATCCACTCACCTCAGCCTCCCAAAGGCGCGGGATTACAGGCTGAGCCACC